>PRKT01001962.1:0-40803 GCA_003671525.1 Saccostrea glomerata | reverse complement strand
CAGGTATTTTAAAATATCTTAAAATTCACGAAGTCAAGATCAAGAAGTATACAGTTACTTCACGCGTTCAGATATTTCTTCTTTACAAGTGTGTGGAGTTCAATTAAGCACAAATTTCTTCTATTGAAAAGCGATCGATAACTCTTGCTTTCTGAAGGCATTTAAACTCATGAGCAATGTAAACGAATGTTCCTTAGAAGTGTTTATATTCTTTTACCTTTTAATATCAGTATGCATAAAATAAATATTTAATATTACAAGGAAAGAATGAAAATATACATTAAAATTTAGTCAGAGGTGATGAGAAAGAGAATGACGAATGAAATATTTAAAATTTAAATCTTAATATTCATGTAAAGCTATATTTAACTATCTAACATTAAATCAAGAGTTTAAAGATTTTTAATTTAATGAAATAAATTCTAGACGGGGTGTGAGTACAGGATCCCCCTTAAGATTCCCTGCCAGATCAGATCATGCATTGACAACTTTCCTGCTAGAATGGTTACTCTCTATATCTCATTGTTTGAAAATTGGGTTTCTTTTTTTTGTTCCTTTCAGGGAACCATTTAGCATCAGCTGGGTATTACTGTTATTACTCGGGATACAGTGGGTATTATTGCTATTACTACTACTCCTCCTACAGTGACGTAGGGACCATTGCAGGGGCTATCGTAGGAGGCATAATTTTCACAGTCATCGTTGTTGTCGTTGTCATTATCATCTGCTGTAAGAAGAAAAACCGACCAGGACAGGTCATTCATAATACAGCTGCAGTCAACACTGTGACCACAAGTAAGGAAGCAAATAATTGTAATCGATTTCTGTTTTTTTTTCCTAATCGAATTTAAAGCCCCCTAGTGGTTTAAATTGAACATTATATCGAATTTCCTTCTCTTTCTTCGAGGTCACGAAACATAAATTCGAAAAACGTTGAAAGAAACAATACAATAATTTGAGCCCAAATAAAGAGAATTAAGCCACATAATGGGACCAATTTTAAGGAAAGTCGTATATCTGAAAAATTCTCGAGACGGTTGTTACGCAAAAATCCACATGAATAAAAAATTAAGCATCAAACATTAAAATTGACCCCATGAAATTTATCTGTTACAGAGGGACTTTTGGAGGAAAATAAGCTTACCTCTGGTTAATGACACATACGTCACAATACAATAGTTAATGATTTATTTTCTATAGTTTCCTATTTTGAAATATGCTAACTGCTTGATGCAGAGGAAAGAAAATGAAGCATATGTTGAAGCATATGGTAACCCCAAAATATTCTCGAATAAATAACCAAACCGTTTTAGTGTTTTTATTGACCTTCTGAATTATTATTACTCAAAAATATGTTAAAATAAAGAAGAAATATCAACTCCTTGTAAATAATTGTTACACCTACGAAATGAATTATTTCTTGAAACATTATATGAAAAATATTTTTCTATTAACAGCTCATTACGGACAGCCAGGATATGGACAACCACCTCCTAGTTACGGACAGCTACAGTCAGGATTCAATCAGTACAATCAGTATCCACCACCACCTGGTGGTAACCCCGCCTACCCTCCACCACCCCCATCCAAATACTAACCAATGAAAATGTCTTCTTATATATAAATGTATTTTGCTCACAAGTGCCATTCAATTACTGGGAAATCACGAATTTTCGAGGTTTTTGAGGTATGAAATGTTATTTATCATAAATATAACTACTTCGCGATTCCTCCATCCTAACATTTGATTCCTCCAAAATATGTGATTTTACAGTATGGTTATATTTTAAGTTTTAATTATTGGTATGCAAAATATTTTAAACGGATTGTATCTTTCGTACTGATGTATATGAGGCTTGAATAATTTTTTTCAAGAAATAGATCATTAATAAATACTCAATAAATCAAATATACAATCTTTTGAATTGATTTCCACAAAACTTAAATGGTAAATTTAGTGATTAATCATAATTAAATTCAGTTGTTTATTAAAGTCAAAATGATGGCGATGTGCTTTTATGTCCACTTTGTAACTTGTTGATACAATAGACTGTATTCTTTTTTTTTTCCAAATAGTATACATACCATATTTTGAGATTAAAAAAAATATTTTCTCTTTGTATCTTTATTTTCATTAAGGGTTCATTATTCAAATATACAATGTTTTTTTAATATATGCTCGTATCATAATACCCGGGGTACACGAAATATGGTTTATTCACTTTAAAAAGATTGCACATATTTAGTTTAGATATGTTTTCAACGCCCATCCCCCACTCAAAAAATATATCGGGATCTTGTATTGTAATTCCAGACTACTTAAGCTGATTTCAATAAAATTAAATGAAATTGAAGGAAAATGTATGTGCTTTAAAGAACGAATTTTCCAGTTGAGTTAAGAAGAGTACATGCTTAATTACCAACTGTTATAATGCTTTCATAGACTTTGAATTAATTCAAATGGATGATAATTTCATATGAAATTGACAAATACTCTCTTATCGCCATTGTACCATATAGACGTTACGATAAAGAGGCTTCACTTTTTTCCTATACGTGAAACATGCATCATAAATATTGTGCTTAATTTTAGAATATAATAGGCGATCGTTTTGTTTATAGGCAAGTCCTAAATGCTCAATTCTATTTTCATGCATACATAATTTCGTACATCTTAATGTAAAACCTCACTTAAGTTGATTTTGAGATTTAGATTCCGTTTCATAACGAGGTTTTAATTAGTTATGTACCTCAGAATTGAATTTTTTAGCACAAGAAACAAGATCATTTCTGATTTTACCCCATAATACTATTATTTCAGTGGCTCTACGAAATGCCTTATATGAGACATCCTGGTATATTTTCCTTTGAATTCCCCTTCGTAACAATTACATAGCAGTCATTGCAAAATTTAAATAAAAAAAAATATAGAATAGTTAGTAGCGTTGATTTTTTTCAATTATTCCGGACCTGCGAAGTGTATATTTGATTCTTACAATTTTTTTGTTGCCTAATTTAAAGCAAAAAGAAAGGCGATCAGTGATCCGTTGATTCCATAAATTATTATGCCATTATGCAAATGAATTTTCCACTAGGGGTATATATAACTGGAATTCTACATCCTATATTTAGTTTTTTAAATTGCGTATTTTAAAGCTGAATCTGAAGACCATATTTAAATCTAATTCATAATCATGTCTCAGGTCTCTAAGATTTGGGTATTTTTTCTCAGTCTTTTCAACATTTTAGGTAAGTATTTCATTCTTTTTTTTTTAATTGAATTCAAGTGTTAAGTATAATTTAGTATTAATTTATATCTGTTGTTTAAAAACACTAGTGATATTTTACATTTACAAAGATCTTCAATATAAAACATTCCATTAAAGTATGTGTTAAAATGTGTTCCTTTTCTGTATCAATCAAATTTTAAAATCAAACGTAAGAAAACAAATTTCATCATTTAACAATAGACAAAATTAATTTGTTTTTGTTATAATATTTGTTCATTTCAAAAACTACAGTAGCTTTTTTTTCTTCATTTTTTTGTCCTTCAACTTATTCGCCACACAGACATTTTGGTCTGTGAAAGATTTTTATTTTTGTTTAGAAATATTAAGATAAATATAATTCAAAATACTTGTCAAATTCATTGATTCAATAAATCTCAATGTCGTTAACTAATATAGAGAACGTCAAATTCACATAATTTCCAAGGCAATAAGAGGCACCCAAGGGGTAATGGGAGATAAAATCGGTATTTTGAAATGTATTTAAAAAAGACCAGGAAGTACAATAGTATAGAGTTACTTCATCTATTCAGGCATTGGTTCAAAAAATATAAATACACACTTCTTCTGAAGATAAATCGATCAATTGTGACTACCGGTAGTTTTTTTCTTGAAGGACTTTAAATCTTTTATGTTCCAATATTGTTGCTTATTATGGCGTACACACCCCTAGTAATGTTATTGTGATTTAAATTCAAGACACGTGGTTTAGGTTTACCTATTCAAAGATAATAGGTTAGACCGTTTTTATAAATAAAATTTGCAGTTAACAGGAAATTGCTATCGTCTCTTTCTTCTGAAAACATGTCCTGTGAAAAGATGTGTTTCCAGACCTTTCCGAAAGACTTTCATGATTTTCAACAGAAATGGGTTGCTAAGGGGGGGGGGGGGGGGGGTAAATAAAAATTGATACATCTGCAACCTCTTTGTATATCAAACTTATCAGATAAAAATCCACTTTGTAAAATAGAAGCTTTAAAACTAAAATTTAGAATCTTGACCCAGTTTATAATCTTTGAACCAAAACCAAAATACCTCAAAACTTTATATGTAAATGTCCATGAAATTGAATCAAAGGCTTTTTCGAAGTCAATCAAAACTAATAAACCTGGAATGTTTTTAGAAGCTGTGTAGTGGATTAAGTCATACATGAATCTTGTATTTTCACCTATATACCTCCCTTTCATAAATCCTGATTGAGTATCTGATATTAAATAATCTAATGTTGTTTTAATTCTTTGTGCGAGACATCCTGATATTATTTTATATAGAACATTTAGAAGTGTTATTGAGCGCCAATTTTTTAGAAACTGTCTAGGTTTATCGCCTTTTGGAATACATGAGATTATACCTAATCTTTGAGATATTGGGAGCTCGTTATTGATAAAAATACATTTAGTTGCCTGTTTCTCCATATTTATTTATTCTATGTGCAGAAATTCTGGCAATTCTAATTAAACAGAATAAGGACATTAAAGGTATTGTGGTAGATAATAAAGAACATAAATTATCTCAATATGTTGATGACACTTTTCTTGCTCTAGATGGTTCACAAAAATCCCTTTTTGCTGCTCTTGATACCATTGATTTTTATTCAAAACTTTCAGGATTGAAAATCAACATATCAAAAACTAAAAAAGTATTCAAAAGAAGTCTGGAAACTAGAATGGGGAACTACAACTTTCAACTTACTAGGAATTCAGTTCTCAGTTCATCTTAAAGAAATTGTTGATATTAATTTTCACTCACAACTACCTAAAATAAGAGCTTTGATTAAACAATGGAAGCGAAGAATCCTAATTCCAATTGGTCGCATAACTTTTGTTAAGACTCTTATCCTACCTAAGCTTAATCATCTATTTATTTCTTTGCCATCTCCTAGAAAACAGTGTTTAGTTGATTTGCAAAAAGATATTTTTGAATTTATATGGAAGTCCAAATCGGATAAGATAAAGCGATCCCTTGTCACACAAGACTATATTTCTGGAGGTTTAAAAATGGTCGATGTAGATAATTTTATAATTGCTTTAAAATTTTCTTGGATGAAAAGGTTAACTCAAAAGCAAAAGCCATGGATGGATTTGTTTTTTTGCATTGAATGGAAAAGATGTTATTGAGAAGTTACTTCTTTTTGGGGATCTGTTTATTTTAGAGCATTTACTTCCTAAAAACAATGCTTTCTGGCAAGATGTATTAAAATCATGGCTGGAATTCATGAAGTGTTTAAATAATTGTAAATGTGTAAAAACTAATTTTTTAAATATCCCGGTGTGATACAATTCTAATATCTTGGTTGGCAAACGGTCTGTTTTTATCAAAAATTGGTATGAGAAAGGTATCAGAGTAATTGGAGATTTTTTAGATAGCGAAGGAAAATTCTTATGCTTTGATTCTTTACAAAAAAGATTTTGCCTCTCACAAACAGATACAAATAAGCAGATTATGCAATATAATAGTGTTCTTACTGCAGTATCAAAATATTTGAAATGTATGTCTATTGACAAATCCTTATCCACAAAATCTTTCAATACACTTATGCCTTTTTATTATGGATTGTTGTTACAGTCAGAAAAATGTACTAAGCCAATTTACTCCATTTTAAATACAAATAGTGTTAAACCTACATCTACATCAAAATGGATTTCCATTTTGAGTATCTACATGTATGGGCAGTGTAATTTGAAATACACGATGTTTTTAAAGTTTGTTTTAAAGTAACAAGTGATACAGCTGTTCAATGGCTGCAGTTTAGAATACTGCATAGGATTCTTCCTGTAGGTTACTATCTCAAAAAGATTAATATTAAAACTACTGATTTTTGTACCTTTTTTTAAGAATGAAAGTGAAACAATTCAACATATTTTTATTTTGTAATAATATTTTGGCATTGTGGAGCAGTCTTAGCTAACATATATATGGAACTACTTCAAAAAGGGTCGGATTTAACATAAATAATGTTATATTAGGAGAGATTCCTTTGTCAAAAAATAATAGAGCTGTAAATTTTATTATACTATACACTAAACAATATATCTTTAATTGTTTGATGCAGAAGAAAATGCCAAATTTCAGTGCACTCTTATGTCATCTAAGAATCAAATATAATGTTGAAAAATTTGTTTCAATCCAACAGAATAAAATTGTGTATTTTAATTCCATATGGTCTACATGGAAATTTTTTTGATGAGTGACAGTTCAAATGTCATTCACTATTGTTATTGTCTTCTCTTTTTTTTTCTTTTTTATCTTTTTTTTATTCTCATATTGTGGATAAAAGAATACATGTATTTGAAAATTCGGATTATTTATGCACAATGTTATAAGGTGTTGGAGGAAAAAGTGACAAATTGAATTTACACGTATTATCTTTTTTTTCTATCTCTTTTAATATCATCTATAGATGGATAGTGGATAGTGTGAAAGGGTGAGTGTGTGTGTGTGTATGGCATAAATGTAAATATGTTCAGCTATCTCTTTGTTTATTATGAGAAAAAATATAAATGAATAAAAAAAAATGGATACATCTTATCATAGTTTACTGCAAAAATTTACAGCAAAAATCGCTCAATAGCGACCGATACGCTGGTAAAAAAAAGTGAAATATCATCTGCACTGACAAACCTTTGTTTGTCTTATTTGGCTATTGCTACTTATTGATATAATGCGCACAGAGGATCTTACCACGAGCAACTGACCAATTGTTGATTGAATACGTTTACGCAAAATACATGTTTATATGTTACTTCGAACACGTGGTTCAGGTCAATCTATGATCATGTTAGTGGAGGGCAAAATAAAAAAAAATTGTTCTTATGAACAAAATGCAAACATTAGAAACTATGAAAGATATCACGGGACTAACTGGTGTTTTTAATTTGTTGTGAACTAGAAAAAATTATGTTTTATAAAATGTATACGTAGTTTGTGTCAAGTTCAGAACATCAGCACTTCAAAGGTAAGGAAAACGAGCAGCTTCTCGTATTCATTTATGGACAAATAATTTTTTACATAACTATACCTTTGATCACATGTGTTGGCCAGGAAATCTACCTGACAATTGTATTCACCGATAGTACAATGAAGGAATTTATCTAGCGTAATAATCCTGTAGTATTCATAGTAACCCATAATGCAATTCTCATTCAGCTGATTTGTCAGTTAAAGTCACATCGGTGCCTCAGTTGCTAATCTGACGCCAAAAAATATAGTCCTGGTTCCCATGCAAAATAATTGTCCAAAAAGAAATTTTGATTCATGATAGCAAAAAATTGTATCATAGAGAATACTTATAATTTAAACTTAAATGAATTCAAGAGAGATCTATTGTAGTACATTTCTACAGAATTATATTATAGGGTGTTGAAAACTAAAACGCAACATAACTTCTGTTTACCACGTCTCCACGTGCTAGTGACTTCCTAACCACATTTCCGTGAATAAATACCCTATCTCTCTGAAGTCTCGCTACCTTGCGCCAGAGCCACTGTCAGAGCTACTCTGAACTCATCGGGTTTTATAATTTGCAGAACACCGAAAAAGAAAAGGTTCCGAACACATTAGTAGGGGTGTTACATGTACGTATGCGATTAGATCGATTTCAAGAACGTAGTACGTAGAAAGCATATTATTAAAGACTTTACTAATAGTCTGTTATCTCAATGTGTGGGTATCATTATTTTTATTAAAAAGTGGATGTCTTACAATGTGCACCAATTTATTGACAAACATTTGTATGTAGATTTAAACTTGCAACAACTTGATTGATTGAACCATTGATCACGTATCTTTTTTAATTGAATAACCTACTGTACATACGGAAAAATTTTCTGTAAGTTTTGCTGCAGGGGGAATTACCTGTTATAAAATGCTACAATGATCTAACCTTGCTTTTCTTGGGGCAAAACAAGTCTGTCTCTCTCTATTTTCACTGAAATGGCATAGACTACTCAAGAATAATTCAAGCTTATAAAAAAAACTTAAAATTGAACAACATAAAAGGAATAATTAACTAGTAATTTATTTTATAATCAAACAATATTTGAATATTCGGTCTTGCCAGATCCTGAAAAGTCTTCCTGGTAGAAATAAAGAAAATATTTTTCAGATCCATTAAAACACCCAGAACAGTTTATGTACATTTATTGGTAGTTCAAAGAATGGTGACGTATTTATAATTTTGATTGTTGATTCTATTAACATATTAGGCTGACACAAGACTTTCTTCTGAAATTACAAAATTAAAACAACAGTAAAGGAATTATTAAATTTAATGATAGAATTGTAACGGAGGGCACGCTCTGCGATCGGAAGGTCGGTCGTTTGTCTGAAATTTTTGAACATAAATTCAATCAAACTAAATCCCAAACCACATAGTTTAGTCTACTCTGTTATTTTGAACTCGTACAACCGTCCTTAGAAACTTCTTGAAATGTCCGTTTCTATTCTTTTTCAGGTTACCATTTTGCATCAGCAGCATATTACTGCAATTACTACTACAACTACTGCTACTATTACTACTACTACTACTATTACTATTCCTCCTACAGTAGCGCCGGGACCATAGCTGGTGCTGTTGTGGGTAGCATTGTTTTCCTAATCATCGTAGCGGTCGTTGTTATAATTATCTGTTGTAAGAAAAAGAACCGGCCAGGAATGATCATTCAAAACACCCCTGCAGTTCACACTGTGACTACAGGTAAGGGTGTAACTATATTATTGTACCCTAATCCTTTTTTTCTTTGAGATGTCCAGTGAAATTAAGGTGGCTTGTATTTAATATGTTGTACATTTCCTAGCATTTATTATAATCGATGGCCACAAAAGCTAAAAAATTATTAATCAGTAATCACAAAATAAAATTTATGAAATTACTTGCCACAAACTAATTTACAAATTTATAGCACGCTCTAAACATGCAACAGATAATAGGATAAAAAAATGCATTTCGTAGAAATAATTTTAATTTGATAAAGCTTTAAAACTGTTTGATAACGAAAAACTGTTTGTAAGAACTGCAAGTATTTTAACTTTTTTTTCAAAACTTATCAAATTTTACAAAATCAATGTTCAATTCCGAGAAGTTTTAGAGATTACGTCCTTTAGGTACTCAAAATGATGTAAAGAATTCATTCGACTCCTCTGTACCTGAAGTAAAATATTTTGTTTACAATGTTTTTGTTCTCTATGATATTATACGCAATTTAGGATAACTTTTGGAGTAAATCGTGTTTACTCCTGATGAATGTCAATTAATCAAGGTTTATAAACCCTCTGTTCACTCATGTAAAATGTTGATTGAATCTTTATGATTTTCCAAATGAAATGTATTTTAAAGTAAAATACAAACAATTATGGCATAGCTTGCGGAATAAAAATGGACAAAAAATACACTTCAACTAGGCAAATCTAAAAAAAAATATTAAAATACATTTATTTTATTTAGAGTTATCTCTCTCATCAGATTTTCAATGAACCTTAAGCTACAATACAATAGTTAATGATTAGTTTTTTGTCTCTGTAATATGCTAACTGCTCAATGCAAAGAAAGAAATGCGTATACCAAACCAATTTAACAACGGGAAACCCTCAAGATTTTGTGGAATAAACTAAAAACTGTATTTTCAGCTGTTGTACATTTTTTTGCAGGTACATCAAATTATTATTAATACATATATCCGTAATATATCAAAATTGAAAAAAAAATTCGTTTTCTTGTAATTGATTGTTACACCTATGAAATGATTGATTTGTTGTACTTTATATGAAATATATTTTTCCATCAACAGCTCATTATGGACAGCCAGGATATGGACAGCCACCTCCTAGTTACGGGCAGCCACAGTCAGGATTCAATCAGTACAATCAGTATCCACCACCACCCGGTGGTAACCCCGCCTACCCTCCTCCACCCCCACCTCAATACTAACCAATGATAATGTCTTCTTATTGTTTGCTCAAATATGCCATTTACTTACTGGGAAATGAGTGATTTTCGTGAAGTTAAATTTTCGTGGTTTTCGAGGAAAGAAGCGAGCAAGTATTTAAGTCCAGCTTGACATGTAATTTATCATAGATATTACTACTCAATACTTCTCCATCTAAAAATCCATATCCCCCCCTAAAACCACGAACATTTGACCCCACCAAAATATATGATTTTACCTTATTGTGATATTTTCATTTTGAATTATTGGAATGCAGATCTTTTTAAATGGTTGGTGTCTTTTGTACTGATGTATATAAGCTTGAACATTTCTTTCTCGAGAATTATCACAAATATTCAATGAAGGACAACCTATTTTTTAATGTTTCCTGCAAACCTTGAATTAAGTTCAGAGATTAATCATTACAGAATTTAGTTGTTTATACAACGTCAAATGATGATAATATGTTTTAATGTCCAGTTCGTGACTTTTTGATGATACAGACATTATTCAATATTTTTTCTAATTTTATGAATGCCAATTTGGTAAAGAATTGGACTAAATGAATAAAAGTATTTTTTGATTGAGTCTTAGTCATTTAGAGTTCATTATTCAACTATATCATGTTTTTTTTTAGATTTATGCTTTCAAAATAATGCACGACATAAGGTTATTTCACTTTGAAAGATGACACATTCAATTTTGATTATTAACAACACTCAACCCCCGCGAAAAATATATGATGGAATCCGAGGTTTTCATTCATAACAAGTTTCTCTAGAACACGTTAGCTGATTCAATAAAATTGCAGGAAAATACATGTGTTCATGAAAAGGACAAATTCTTCAGCTGAGTAAACAAGAATGCACATGCTAAATTACCAACTGTTATGCTGTCATAGACCTTGCGTCCACTCAAACTGGCGATACTTTGATATATTTAATTGACAAAAACTCTCTTGCTATCATGGTCCGGTAAAGACTTAACGATAATGAGGTTTAACTTTTTTCCTACGTGAACATATACCATATTGTGATTTATTTGAAAATGTGACAGGCGATCGTTTTATTTATAAGCCGAAATCCTCAATGCTCATTTTTATTTTTATGCCTACATAATCTCATACATCGTAATGTAAAACCTCACTCAAGTTGATTTTGAGAATTTAAGTCCATTTAATAACGAGGTTATTCTTTGTGTGATCATTCAACATTTGAATATTGACAAGTTCAAGTTGAAGTTCATTTATTTCACTCAGACCAACGACTACTACTGAATCGACGACGGATTTTTTCCGTTATTTCCCGATCATAACAAGGAGTGTAACCGGTCGGTTGGGAATGCACACTCCTCCATGGCACCTGATCCCACCTCTGATGTTTTGGTGGTTCGTGTTTGTTCTGTTCCTGTTTTGTATTGTTTTATAGACTTTGATATTGAATACTGTTCGTTATCTCCATATCCTTCATTGCTTATTCTTTTCATTCATGAATAAACGGTAATGTTTATCAATGACACATTATATAAAAGTTAGTATATGAAAACGATTGCTCAAAGCTCAAATAGTTTAAGGTATTCATTCAATATGGATGTACTAAGTATGTAATGGAGTAATAAAAAATATTTCTTTTGCCAGATAATATTAAAATACGTTTTTACAATTAAAAATTCATGTCAAAAAATATGTTTTTAATTGTGTGTGAGGACTGGAATATTGAGCAGGATCAGAAAAAGAAATTAAAATGATACAAAGAGCAAGAGCCACTTTGCGCTTTATTTGGTCCTGAGAATTTCTGACAAATCAAAACCGCTCAGTTTAGGTTGAAAATGCAGTATTTATGACTTGGAGTGTTGGTGACCACGTATCCATTAATTGTGACGTAATTTCTCATCTATTCAATGCATTATGACGTCAAAAATGCGTCATTTTCCTCATATCCTGTAAATTCGTTTGAAAATGACCTAAAGTTGAAGTATTTTTTCAATATTTCATATACAGCACAACCTCTGATCCAAAATATCCAAATACATAATGAAATCTCTGTTTCTGAGGATCATAAAACATATTTTATTTTTTGGATCGTGGGCTGTGCTCATATTTTATTTCTTTGCTGAAGGTAGTCAAATACACATGTTTTCTGCAAATTTCAAGAAGAATGCAATTACTCAAACCTGTTTTCCAATATCTGGATTCTCAAAACGAATTTTTATTATAGAAAATGAAAGCACCAAGTGTCTATTTTATTTTGATATATGAAATGGGAAAGAGGGTGATAGTAAATTAGTTGATATAAGTACAGGGCCATTTTATGCATAAGATGGCTCTTGCTCTTTAAATAATCAACATGCACAAATAACAATATTGAGAACGTAATATCAGTAGGACGAAGAAGGTGAGTGTTCCGATATTAATCATATATCACTTTCAAAAGGAATATTGAAAGGCGATTCTCCATCCTTCCCCACTCTTATTGAAGTATCATCATGAAGTAAGTTTGAAAAAGGATATTCGAGCTAAGAATTTTTTTATTGCGTTCAAAACTTTTTTCAAGTAAATCGATTTTTTTTTCTGGCTGTCCTCCCTTCCCTTTCCAAAAAGATACAGAATATTTAAGTGTTGTTGAAGGTTGTTGATCTTTTAAGGATTTGCGAGCAAGAAAGAAAGGGGGTATAGTGATATGAAAAAAAAAATGAATGAATCAATGTGAATTCGATTATTTCATGTTTTCTCAGTTTATGTTTAACATTGTCACTAAATTAATCCACGCTTTATCAAAGGGCTTTCTTCTGGAATTATAAAATTAAAAAAATAGATTTAGTACTGTTGGTATTTTTGAGCACTTTTCAATTGATCAACAATTAGGATCAAACAAGTAAATCTTAATTAACTTGCTCCAGTTAGAAGAATCGTCAATTACCTGGTTACTCTAACGAGGCGCATATTTCAAATTATACCCTTTTTTCAAGTCTTTGACCCTTTCTTCTCTTTATTAGCATCGAATAGTAAATCGAATTTAATACACTGTAATACGTGACATTTTGAGTTGTCTCTCTTATTTCTCCGATAAAATGAATGGCACGTAGTGCACGTGTATCAATAATGATATCTAACGATGTGTATTTAAAAACAGGAGTAAATGAATAGCATATGACATTTAAAGGTAATAAAACGAACAAACATATCTTAATTAAATGAATTGTTATCACGGGAAAATTTCATTTAATATTTTTTTACATCGGTGTCCAGACACATTTATTTGAATTTGTCTGGAATGTCACCTCCGATGATTTGAATTTATACGGAAATGATCAATTCATAAGAATTTAACACGTAAAAATTTAAATCACCCTATTTGAACCAAAGTTTTTAAAAATTACCAAATAATCAGGCTGTCAATAAAACAAAAAGTTGCTGTTTTTAAGTTTAATTAACAAGTGTTAAGGCAATGGTCTTGAATTACATTTATTCTAAAGAAGTTAATGAACCCTGTAAAATTGGGGCTTTATTGAAACTCTAACATACAAAACAACTGCTCTTGTGGAACAGACAAATTGACAAACCTTTACTTTCATTTTTTCTCAAATTCTTATCGTTCAAAATAATAAATCAATTAAAGTGACCTAATTCCCCGGCCCAACCACATCATTTACTCTCCTCTGTAATTATTGAACTCAAACAACCATCCTTGGAAACTGAGCAAGGTCTTTTCTATAATCTAAAGGTTATACATATAGTAGTTAGGTCAACATATGATAAATAAATTAAATATTAGAGATAAACTCTTTAACAGGGTGTTTGAAATGTCCGTTTCTATTCTATCACAGGTTACCATTTTGCATCAGCAGCATATAACTGTTTTTACTACTACCGCTACTGCTACTATTACTAAGACTACTACTATTACTAATCCTCCTACAGTAGCACCGGGACCATCGCTGGAGCTGTTGTAGGAAGCATTGTTTTTCTAATCATCGTAGCGGTTGTTGTTTTAACTAGAGCAAAGCTCGTTGCAAAGCAACGAGTAGGTCTTCCGTCCTGTTTGACCTGAAGTAACTTTTATTTAAAAAAAAAAGAGAAATGACGCCTCTAATGATTTATGTTGAAAATTGCAAAAGTAAGCCATTTTTTGCTACTTCCCGTTTGACCGGAAGTGACGTCGACGGACAGAAAATTAAGTTTCATGCTTCTAGTGACAAATATTTCCCCAAAACATGTCAAAAACGGCAAAAAAATACAGTTCCGGACTACTTCCAACTTTGCTTCTTTGATGTATAACAAATTCTGAATACTTTTTGAGATGTTTGGATAAAAACTTTTGGCCCCTCTAGATCCCTTAATTTAGGGGTCAGCCCTTTTCCGAGATATCATTTGAAAGATCTTCTAATTCTGCACAAATTATGTTGTACATGATTTATCAAAATATTTTTAGTTTAGAAGATAAAAAGCAAAATATTAGTAATTTTTGGTTCTTTTAAGCGTTTTAATTTTTGACCTCTATATAGCGCCATTTTGAATAGAAAAATTGAAAAACAAAAACCGATGTGCACAACTTCAATCCTAAATTTCTGCTCCAGCTTTAGCCGTCTCTGAGCCTTTGTCTGGAAACGAAAGCCTATAAATTTTCATTTAAAGGGAAATAACTCAAAACCAGAAGTGACTTTTTGAAATTTTAGACAGCATTCTGATAGAGTTTAGTAACTTCAAGTACCTCTGAAAATTTGAACGACATCAATTGAGAAATGAGTGAGATATGAGGCTTCAAAGTTGGCGTCTAGGAAGTACGCGGGTATGTTAAGGCAGCACATGGACCAGAATTCGGCGAATTAACACTTTTTTATAATTATGTAACACTAATAAATCGGAAAAGTCAAGGATAAAACTTTTATTATAATTATGCATTCTATAGACTTCAATGGGACTTATACTACATGAAGCACTTCACCACGACGTCACCACGTGACGTCTATAATTAGAAAATATGCCTTAATGAAAAAGTGAAAAGTTCAACACTAACCCGGGGATAATTAATTTCAATTTGTAATAATCGTTATGTAAAAACATCTCTGTACCATGAAAAGTGCTGCTAGAATCCTACTGTCCTATCACAGAAATAATTATTCATCACTTTCGGACGAAACCTTCACAAAATTTTTACATTTTGTTCATAACATCGAAAACATCGCATTAATTCCCGTAAACCATACGATTCTAGCAGCATTTTACAAAAACAATAGAAAAAGAACTTTAAATAGAAACAAAAATTAAGTTTAAAAGTGTGCGGCGTAGTGCTGAACTTTTGCATCTTATTTGTTACGAACGACAGAGGAAAGGCTGATCGGCAAGTAAACACCCTCCCTGCTTTAATTCTACGAAGAAATTGTAGAAGTATATTACCATTCCTTATTCATAAGCTTTATTCCCACATGAATCACACATGATATTCATTCTAAATGCTTTTAAACTCCGATTTCTTGTGTTTGTTTACATGAAATCCCGTTACGTTTCACTTTCACTCTGCTACTGCATGATCAACAGTTATGACGTCACGGGTTTGGTATTTAACCCCTGTGATAACTACAGAGACCTAGAAACGACAAAATTCCGTTTATATTATGCCTCTGCATATTTTGATTAATTTTTACGACCTCACATCAATCTTAAATATCGATTATAAGAAATTGTTATCTCTAAAACTTCACGTCTTATAGCTTACTATGACGTCATATCATATAGGCAAGTAGAATATTTGGTTGTAACCTTAACCTACCTGTGTAGAAAAAAAAGAATATTAATCTTTACCAACAGAATCAGTAGAAGGTCTTCCGTTGGAAACGGAAGACCTTAATTATCTGTTGTAAGAAAAAGAACCGACCGGGAATGGTCATTCAAAACACTTCTGCAGTTCACACTGTCTGGCTTAAAAAAAAATATAATAATTAATCAGTAAGCACAAAATAAAAAGTATGAAATTTCTTGCCACATATAAATTAACAAATTCATAACATCCCTTTAACATGTAACAGATATTAGGATTAAAAAAAAAATAGCGGCTGTCGTAGAAATAATTATAGTTTGATAGAGCTTTAAAACTGCTTGATAATGCGTATGCTAAACCAATTTAACAAAGGGAAACCCTTAAGATATTGTGGAGTAAACATAACTGTTTTTTTAGCTGTTGCACATTTTTTTGCAGGTACATCAAATTATTATCATTATATATAATTATCTGTAAAATATCAAAATTAAGAAGAAATATCGATTTCTTGTGATTGTTTGTTACACCTATGAAATGATTTATTTGTTGTACTTTATTTGAAATATATTTTTCTATGAACAGCTCAATATGGACAGCCAGGATATGGACAGCCGCCTCCTAGTTACGGACAACAACAATCAGAATTCAATCAGTATAATCAGTATCCAACGCCACCTGGTGTTAACCCCGACTACCCTCCTTGCTCAATTGTGCCATTCACTCACTGGGAAAATCAGTGATTTTTGCAGAGTTAAATTTTCGAGATATGAAGAGAACTACGTATAAAAGTCCGCCATGAAATCTTATTTATCATAGATATTACTACTTAACAATACTTCATCCATAAACCAATAATTTTCCGTAAAACCACGATTATTTGACCCCACCAAAATATATGATTTTGTAGTAAAGTTATATTTTTCATTTTTAATAAGTGGTTTGGAAATCTTTTAAATGTATGGTATATTTGGTACTGATGTATATAAACTAAAAAAAAAATCTTTCTCACGAATTATAATAAATGTTCAATTAAAATATATTATCAATTTTAATGTTTCCTGCAAAACATTAATTATCAAATTTAGTCATCAAACTTGTTATTCCAGTTATTTATACACGGATCATCAAATTATAGTAATATGTTTATATCCAGTTTGCGACATTTCGATGCAATAGATGTTTTTTTCTGATTTTATATTTATGCTTTTATTAAAAATCATGGGAGTAAAGAAATAAAAATATTTTCTGTTTGAGTCTTGTCATAAAGGTTTTTTTTAATCCAACTATATCATTTTTTGTTTTAATTATATTCTGATTTTTTTTTTGATAAATGAAATATGGTTAAATCATTTTTTAAGAAGATGGCATTATTTAATGTTGATATCTAAAAGAACATTCAACTTCTACAAAATTAGGATGGAATCCCATATTTTAATTCTGGGCTATTTTCTCCTCATAAAGTTGGCTGATTTTAATGAAATTCCAATGAAATTGATGGCAAATTCGTGTGTGCATTTAAAGGACAAATTCTACGACTGAGTTGACAAGAATGCTTAAATAGATATTGAATCAACTCAAATTTGCGATACTATAAAATTATTTACTCTTGCTGTCAAGGTCCCATATGGACTCTTTAACTTTTTCCTACATGAAACAAACTATATTTTAATTTATTTAAAAATGTGATAGGCTATCGTTTTGCTTATAGGCCGAAGTCCTTAGTGCTCATTATTTAATTTTACACCTACACAATTTTGTACATCTTAAAACCCATTTCCAGTTTAAGAATTGAAGTCCGTTTTCTTAAAAGTTAATTACCTTAAACACCTATAATTAATCTACACTGTAATTTTATAAACGACGTCTTAATTAGTGATGTTCTACACATTTCTAAAAAAAAATTCTTAACACACAAAAAACAAGATCAATTTCCATTGACCCCCTCTTTTGGATCTACCCCTGATGTCAAACTTGAGATTCTAGGAAAAAATAATTTTGGTGGCTCTAAGAAGTTATTTACATGAGAACTTTGGTATACAATTTAAAATTTTCCATCGTAACAATAAGATAAAAGTCATTTGGGAGTATATATAACTGGATTTCTACTTCTTATTCGTAGTTTTTGAAATAAAGTGTTTCTAGCTAAATGTGAATACCACATTTAAATCAAACTCATAATCATGTCTCCGGCCCGGATATTTTTACTCGGTTTCTTTAACATTTTAGGTATTTATTCTAATTATTTTTAATTGAATTCAAATATGTAGTAATGTATTAACTATTTTCAATCTATATCATTTTTAAACAACACCAAGGTGTATTTTACATGTACAAAGGTCTTCAATGATGAAACTTTGATTCAGGAGGCTCGCTCATCAGCTTTTCAGCAGATTTTTCTCTTGGCGTCTATTAAAAAAATCTAAATAACAGTTCTCATAATTAATATGGATTCTAATATGCTAATTAAACTACATTCAAATGATTAAATTTCATACGAAAACAATTAGTGAGTAGCTATATTTTGTGGCGAAGGATCTTTTGAGAACAAAAAAATTACTTTTTATACTCTTTTGAAGTATTCTGAATTGTGAAGTTTAGAGTCCTATTTTTACAAGAAGCTTGCACACATTAATTTTGTACAGTGATATATTTTATGCTGGTCCTAAAATGCTGTATGCAGGGGAAATTTTCACCCCAGTTTTGTATTTTGCCCTTTTCGCCCGACCATCATTTGGGCTAATCTAAAACAGGGCAAAATTCTTTGCAACTGGGAAAATTCGAAAATGACAGGGAGAGAAATTAACTCTGCATACAGTATATATCAGATTAACTTTCATGTATTCTATCATCATAATTGGCAAATATCACATATATCGTGAAAGACCTTAAAATAATACCAAATTTCAGCTTAAAATTAGCACTATTTTGCATGTAGTAATATCTTAAAATTAATATCACAGACCGCCATGATATTCATTTCATCATATAAATATATTAGCTAATTTTAACCACTATGCTTAAATTCAGAAAAAAATGTCAGTCATTAGTTTCAAATGATTTTATTGCATTTTATTTTTTAACCCAGAAAAAAAAATAAGTGCAGAAAAGTCAATTAATTGACAATTTGAGGTAATTTGAAACTATTTTTGTTTTCACCAGTTTAATATGACCATATAAGATAAAAAAGACTGTGCTAGATCCAATATTTCATTGGGATAAAAAAATATTAAGGGAAAAACTTTGAAAATTGATTGATGTGTTAGACGTTATCGTAGTGCAAAAGAAGCGCAGGTACTGGCTTCAATTTTGTTGTTTTGATGTTTTTGTTAAGCTATTTGTGTGGATTCTTAAATATACTTGACAAAAAATTCTCAACGGTTTTGATAACAGGAACCAACCTCCCTAAACTTTGGCTTTTAATATTTGTTTTTTGTTTGTTTTTGATTTAAATTGAGTTTGAAAGTATTTCATTACGACGGGCAAAATTATATTGTTTTTGTAATATTCATGTAATATTTTTTCCTTTCAAAACTGCATATTTTTCATTTCTTGTCCTTTTCGTCACACAGGCCTTGAACCAAAAAATCAAAAATGTTTAGGATTTTCCTTTTTTCAGAAATGTTAAGAGATATATTTTCGAATACCTGTAATAATAATTGTAATAATAATTAGCTTAAGCCGTTTCTGAGTTCAATCATAGTTAAGGAGGTCATCTAAAATTTGAGAAAAGGGTGACAACTTCCGACCGAAAGTAAATATCCCTTAGCAGAATTGTCGGAATTAACTTTAGATGTCAGTGCATCTACCATGAACATATGAACGAATTTTAATGAGCCATTTTTGAAAAAACGTCTGCACAAAATTCGTAAGAAAAAAAAGAAAAAAAACCCATAACAACAAAGCTATAAAAAGAAACCTAGGAATTATAGAAGGGTGTTCCGCTAAAGACGCAAGACCCTGATAATAGCCGATATTGTTGCAGAGCAACGAGTAAATCTTTCGTACGGTTTTCAGAAGAATGTCGATGGGTAAATAAAATTACCTATTCGTAAAAAGAAGGCCTCCAAAAAAAGGTCTAAAGCCGTAAATAAAGTATATCATTTGATTTTGTGTTAATTTCTGCAGAAATAAGTCATTAATGACTAATCTCGGTTTAACCAAAAGTTCATGAATGATACAATCATTGATCGGACGGGCTCTGTGACATACTTAAATGTCAAAATCTATGGATTATTTCCTGTTCGATCAGAAGTGACGTCTTCGATACATTGCTACCTGTTATTTTGAACAATTTTACTTCTGCAAATATCTCGGAAACAAAAGAATCTCTGAATATTTGTTGAATAAAATGTATTCGAAAATACAAGAGCTTTAATTGGAAAAGAAAAAAAGGACTAGCCCCTTATGTTGCGAACAGTTGCAATTTCAAGAACTTTTATTGGAATGAAATGGAAAATTCCATGAAGTATTATCTAGGATGTTCTATAGGTTACTTGGATGAATTATCAAGAAGTCTCTAGAGTGTGTCAGATTGTGATAACCTAGAACGAACTTTAGAGTAGGTTTCTATTTCTAGATGTTTTTAGTCCAAAATATAGGAAAGTTTTTATGACCTTAGAGAAGAAGAATAAAAAAAGGATTGAAGTTAGAGTTTAGATTGAAGAAAGCTTGAGTACATATCAGAAACATTCTAGCCAATGTGGTATTGTGATTGTCAACCCTTGTGGATTAGTTATTTGCCTTCCATCGTCATAACAAATTATTATATTATGAATTATATAGAAGATTTTTGTGTGATTGTGATTTGCCACACCTCAAATAAGGGGTCTAATGTCGTTAATAAAAGTCTCTTTTACAATCAATATTTTGAATATCTAACTGAAGCAAAGATGTTTATGTCAACAATTTACAACAATATATTATGATTTTAGGCGATATTTTGCATTAAAAGGGACTAATGAGGTCACAATGATAAAACCTATAATGTATAAATTAAAGTTCTGAACAATATAGAATCTTTCAGTTTTTTACTAAGTGCCCCATGAAGGAGTTCGAGGGTCAGTCCCTAAATATTTCTTTTTCTTATATACTGAATGGAAAAAGAAACGCAGGGTAACAAAATATGCGAATTTTTTTTTTACCGCATGAACAAAAGTACGAAAATTGGTCAGATGAGAATCCTGGTTACCATTCTAAAGTCAGTGTTCAGAACTACTCAGCCGTGAAATGTGTGATGTCACGTTGAAAAAGTGCTAAAAAACCAAAAACACATGTAACTTGATGTTGATAAGTTTTTCAACGTTTTTTTTTTGTACAATTTGATGCACTTGATGTATACGAATTGATTTTCAGTATTGATTTCATTCAACCGTGTCGATGACATTGACGCGTAACAGAGCCACGTTAAGATCAAGTTACTCGTCCTGCCAAAACGTCCATTAATAGAGTAGGTTATCATAATGGATAATATAATATAATATAGTAATTGCACGATTTTGATTTTTGACCTGGTCAACTTTACGTTGGTCTTACACTCACTGGCGCATGCGTGCGCAGTCTGCCTTATTTTTTTCTCTCAGGTTTTCATTGTTGCCTTGGTTTATCAAGACTTTCTAGCTAACATTTGCCCACTTGACTGGTCCCTGTAAAGTCCATCTTTTTCTTATTGAACATTAATTCATTAAAATACGATTTTTTAAACGTTAGATGAAAGTACTAGAAAATGTATGAGGGAGAATAAAATTATGTCACCTCAAACGTTTACCCTGCGTTTCTTTTTTATTCCAGTATATGTATAAATAAATTACTTAAAATTTGACAATTTTTATACAAGGTTGATGAGAGCTTACTTTCAAAGCAAATATCTTCCTATGACAAAAATGACGGCATCATATGAAACAAAAAAAAAATATAAAAGAAAAAAACTAAAATAGAGATAAGTTCATTAATTCAAGAAATATCAATGTCTTTAACGAAAAAAAAAACGTCAAATTTAAAAAAAAAAACTCCAAGGAAATATGAGAAAATCAAGGGGAAATGGGTAATAAAATCGGTATTAAAAAGGCCATGAAGCACAACTGTATAAAGTTACTTCACCTATTTATGCATTGGTTCGTGAATAATGTTTTCTTGAAGGATTTTAACTCTTGAGTGTCTCAATATCATGGCTAATTATTATTTACATAAGTAGATCGATTCCAGGAAGCGCATTATGGAGAAAGTATATTCATAAAGAAATAGATAACTTCACAAATATCCTGTCATCTCCGTGAGGGTCTGATTGAAAAGTTGGTTTCAACACAATGTGCAATAAGATAAATTTTTGACATTAAACAAACACCCGTATAAAAAATTTAACAAATTTAAACTTTGGACAATTTTACGTGTCCACTTATCTTTTTATACTGAATACCGAACTGTATATATAAGAGTAATTTTTCTACTAGTTCTGCTACATGGGGTTTCTTTTGATGTATGCTTTATGTAAATATGAAAAAAATTGCTACGTGTAATGCAAAACAAGTTGGTTTCTTATCAATTTTTTTTAATAAAATGCATAGACTTAAGCTTCTTACAAAAAATTCAATGAACTTGAAAAATCGAAAAAGTATATAAGAAACATTTAATTATCCAGTTGTCATGTAAAATTTTACGCTCTGCCTATCCTTTTTTATGAATAAGCGGTAATATTTCACCAATGAAACCTTATTCACGTTTGGCGACCGGAATATTGAGCAGAATCAGAAAAAGGGACACACAAACAATGATATAAATATAAATCAACATGCATTAATAAAAAAGATATCGGGTCTCTTTTTATTTCCTACCCATGCTGTATATGTGCATTTACATAACTGGAATGATATTGAAAAGACACCCAGTTATGCAAATGTAAGCATAAGGACACTAAGAAAGAGAGGCTCATGGACCACATCACATATCTTAGCAACAATCACAAACAAAACTTTAAGTGGCTTTACAAAACCAAGTACAATAGAAAAAAAATGTTTAAAATGCATAAATAGTTATTTTCTTCTAAATACAAATTTAATAATATAGTTTCTTTTTTTTCAGAAAAAGAACCATCATAGTGTGCGGAAATAAACAATTTTTCATGATAACAAATGACAATAAGAATACCATCCTATTCTGCAGGGAAATTATTTTTAATGATCTTGCATACAAACCTAGAACCCCCATATTGTCGCATTTCTTCTACATGTTAGCCTAACGATCATATTTGAAAAAAATTAAATACAGTAAAAAGGTAGTCCTTAGTGAATTTCAGTTCTTTTAAAATTGTAATCCCACATATATTCATTGTCATCATACCTGCTTCGGAGCCCAAGGAAAAAAGGGTTATGCCCTAACCAGAATTTACTATAGTAACTATATTTTCTTGTAATTAAGGATTTAATTCAAAGTATATTTACGAATGTGTCATATATTTTGATGTAAGAGGTTTAAACGATCTTATTTTTTCTCTCCTCATCATAATTGTACAACTTCAAATAGAAATGTTAAACTGCGATTGCAATCTAGCAGGGACTGTATTTTTGACGGAATGCTGATGGATGAAAATATATATCGTCTTTTCTGCCTCTCAAAGTGTTATTGAACAATTAATTTAGTTACATTTTTACACAATTTAGGGCTTGAAGAAATTTTCAAATATAAGTTAAGTTTATAATAAGACAATTGCGTTTTATATATTAAATAAATATAATTTTCCAAACAAACTACAATTACATGTATGTCGGCTTTTAAAAGCTCTCTTAGTAAACGATCAAATCTCTTTAATTTTGTATCATTTGTTTAAGGAATCACTGTCTAGTTAGTACAGTATGCCAGGGCATCAACAATAATGTGAAACATGGGATAATTTGCATAACGGGCGAAGCCCGTTATGCATAAATTATCCCATGTTTCCCATTATTGTTGATGTCCCTGGCAAACTATACTAACTAGACAGTGATTCCTTATATTTCCATTTCATTCTGAAATAAACTTGTATATTTAAACTTTAAAAATGCAGACATAGATTTAAATTACACGAGGATTCCCATCCCAATTTCAATAGTCATAGCCCACTGACGTCAAACACAACGGCAGCCACACGAAATTTTCATGCATATTTGGACTCCTTAGCGTCAGACTCAGAGACAGATGCGCACGAGATTTGCATGCATAATAGCTCCTGACCTATCGACCTGTCAATTTACATTCCGGCAGATTTATCAGGAAATCAACTCCGCTAACTTTCAAAGGGTTATCATAGAGAAAAAAATTTAGAAATGGAAATATATCCTTATGTGTCAACTTTAGCATCTGTAAAATTAAAAAAAAAAGAAATACTGGACAGTATAAGAAGCATATAAAATAACTACAGGTAATACATTCTAAAACATTAAGAAAAATAGAGAAAAATGAAAAAAATCGGATTCTTCAATACCCGTTTGTTTTTGACAATTTGGTAATATCAACTTATAGACCCTATGTAACAATATATTTTTATTAAAAGCATTGAATCTCTTGGAATAGATGTAGGTGTCGCATGATCGGTAACAGTAATATTTTTTATTCTTAAAGTCCCGGGAAAAGGTGATGTTATTGACCTGGCCTTGCCTCTAATATTGTTTAAAACGGTCAAATTTGATCTCACTGATACCATCACTTGGTGCTTTTGTTCTTTTGATTCCATGCAAGTTTTATGAAATAGTAAATAAAAGAAATATGAGAAGAATTCCTCCTTAAGTATAAAAAGTACATCGATACTTTGATGTACTGTGTACCTTGCTATTAAATCAGTGCAGAGTTGCATAATCTACAAACATATCAATGGTCATTTCTATGTAAGAAAAATAGGAGTGGGTCTTAAACAGATCCCTGTTGCACCCCTGCTGTGTTAGGAACATGCACCAATTTTAGCACTTTGGGTTCTTTTATTCAAATATGATGAAATCACCTAACTTTAAGTGAATCAAAGTTATAAGGCCTCAATTTCTCAATTAAATTATCATGCTGACTAAATCGAAAACCTTAAGTTACTGAAATCTAGGAATGCTATGCTATAGACTTCTTTGGTCCATTTCATGCAACCAGCTCTCAGGAAGTTTGGTTAGTGCCCTTTGGTAAGAATAAAATTCCCTAAAACCACTCTGTGAACTTGTAATGAGGTCAAAAGCTCTGATGAATTCACCTACTTAATTGGCAACGTGTTTTTAAATTTTTTTGATAAAGTAGGTAAGATAGATATTGGTCTGTAGTTACTTAGATCATTTTTATTGCGCTTTTCATATACTGTAAACCAACTTTTATTCGCGACGACTTTATTTCGCGATTTACCGGGAGTAAACTAGTTCGCGACGATTAATTTTTGCGATCAAGCCTTTCTGGAACTGTTTTTAATAGAAAAAGAGACTATAATGATTAGTTCGCGGCGATAAATATTCGCGATGATAGGGCTCTCGCGAACCTCGCGAAAATTTCTCGCACGTGAATAAAAGTTGGTTTACAGTATTCGAGTGACTTTAGCTTGTTTCAAATGCAAAGGAAATATGCCATTAGTAATGCAAGTATTAATTAGATGAGTAATAGGCTTACAAATTATATCTGCAGATAGTCTTAAGAGACAGGGACCAATGATATACCTGCCGATTGATTAACGTCAAGAGTGCGTTGCATTGTGGAGACCTCATTTTGTCTTACAGGAAGTAAGCTACATACATTTTCATTATTAAGGTTTGACTTTGTGAATGCTTTAATCTTGTCTGGTTATTGTTACCTTTTGGTAATTTAGTTAATAAATCGCAAAATATTTTTGTAAAGTGCTCATTAAAAACATTTACAATACCTATTTTATCGTCAATTTTTGATCCGGTGTCCTTGATACGAGTGCTGGAGAAAATATTTCGGCTTTGAGGTTGTGGTTGAGATAGATCCTCAGTTCTTTGGGATTAGAGCTTACCTCAATTACTGATTTGTAATACGTACATTTGGCATTACTAATAAAAAGCTTAACTTTATTTCTCCAATGTCGAAAATTATCAAAATCTTTGTGTTGATGATAGTACTCTCGTAATTGTGTAGCATCATCAATTTCCTGTGCTAACCATTTTGGACGAGACTCTGTTTTCACACGTTTAGTCTTTATCTTAGCATGTCTTTTTAGAATAGTATTAAACATAAGCATGATAAGTTTTCTATGATATAATTAGGATTGTGCAAATTCGAAAGGGCATCAAAATTGACACTTTTTACGCCGAAAAGAAAGTATTTCTTATTAAATTTCATAATGTTGCGGTTTTGGATTTCAGCATGTTTCCCTCTTACGTTGCATTTTGTTAGATCTGCGTGTTGCACAAACAGGGTAACGGTCAGAGATAGTTATAGGTGGTACTTGGATTTCACAGATGAGGTCAGGTTGGGTATTGTAGAAATGATCAAGTCCAAATTCTTCTAATGCAGATGTCCAGGACAGTGGGGGGTATTTTAGCAGATCAACATTAAAGTCGCCTGTAAGAGTGATTTCTTGGTCATCACAGCAGTAGGCGCGGTTTACATTCCTAGCTAGGTCCTCCGCCAAGCAGGTGGGTGCAGATGGTGGTCGATATGCAGAATAATGAAAGATAGGCTATGTGTTTTTCAAATTGATTTCAAACAATATGGTTTCTATGCTCATGATTTTAAATCCTTTCGACGTTAATAGTATATATTGAAACATAAATAACTAGTCCACCAACTTCCTTATTTTGTACATCTTTTCTTTGAAATATATAACCATCTATACTGAAATCTGCATCACTAATTTGATTGTTTAAAATAGACTCACTAAGCCCAAAAACATCCATAGATCGTTCATTTTGTAGAAATACCGGGTAATTTCATTTCTTCTAATTTTTGTAGAAGATGAAACAAATTAAAATTTCCAAAACGCAAACCTTTTTTAACTAGACAAAAACCTGAACTTAAATACCGGGGTACATTTATTTGATGTGTTTATTGATTTGGTTAAATTTAGACTTTCAGCGATATGCAGCATTGTTAAGGCTGAAATAAGGAGGTTGGGCCTAATTTATACGGGAAAAATTTTCTGTGACGTCAAAATAAATTATGTCTTTTATGAGTTCCTCATAATACCAGAAAATGAAAAAAAATGCAATTTTAAACTGCATAAGCAAAATAAACAACAATAAAACTTAACAATGCATTTAAAAAAGTTGCTAGTTAAGTCCAATACAGCTGGTTATAAACAGATCACTGATCTCGATGAACCTGTCAATCATGACATCATTTTGGTAAAAATGACGTTTTTCATGTCCTATGAGAGGCAGATTGAGGATTTTTTTAACAATGAAAGATGCGTTTTATTATTAAACAGAATGTTATTTACAGGTGTTAAAAAGGTTATTAATACCAATTTATATTTTTTGTTCAGTGCGATTATTTATTAACTATCGGGAGAATGTATTTAATTAAATTCTTGCTTTTATGTTCAGGTTAGGTATATTTTACATCGATGTGCCTCATTTAATCGTTCTTTCGCAAGGGCATACACTAAATAAATCTTAACCTTTTTTGAATATAAAAAGGATATGTTCCTTTACTTGAAAAGTGCTGCTGTTTTCTTTAAATCTAGAGGGTGACGTTATAAGTACACAAAATATTTGGTAAAAGTCAAACATATTTCGACATGGGCCTATTTTCTTGAAATTTTAACTATTAAAACGCGAATTTTATTCAAAGCAGCAGCACTTTCCAGAAAGTTCAAAGTATACATTAAATTTGATAGCTTGACTTTTTAATTTCAAATAGGGTATGCCCTTGCAATATTGAAATTTGTTAATGACCTACATTCAGTACACGTACTATGCATTCATCACGTGACTGTCCATCGATGGGACCAAACTTCATTACGTACAGAATAGGTTATTCTATGCTATTTCAATGTATATTTAAGTTCTGTGATAATAATACAGCTGAATAAAAATAAATTCAGTTTTAAAAACAATATCCGTTTTTGCATTTCTATTTTCCGTTGATTTCTCATAGAAGGCCTTAACAGTGCTGCGTATGACTTTTGTTTACCCTATGTTTAGAACCAGATGTTTGCTTAGTTTTGAGAGAATGTACATTTTTGGCAGATGAATATTTAAGAATTTCTAAGATACATTTACATGAATTTTTGTTACATTCTGAAAATTGAGTTCGAGAGGTAAAATGTTATTGTGCAGACTAAATGAAATACTCTCTGTATTTTCGGTCTGACATTCATTGCCCCTATTCTAGCTAGTATGGACAGGACTTTTGTCCAGGTTCCCCACACTGCCGAAAATCTACTTGCTTACATGTCTACAATTCCGGGATGAATGGCTTTGTTCTCCTCAATAGAAGCAACAATGTATATTTCGTCAATGCGGAAGGAGCTGGTACTTGACGCTGCTTCAGAACTGGACATGTTTATTGTAAAGTTTCAGCAGAGAGGCAGTTCCTTGGTCGGATAAATAAATACCGTCCTTCCAGTGTAAAGGGGAATTCAAAGTCTTTGAAAATTTACCATGATTTGATCACTGTCGCACCATACTCTTTGCACATAAAACGGAGAGCTTCATTCACATCAATGATCGATGCGTTTTTTTCAATTCTTTTGAAGGAATTAATATACACTGTAAAGTTGGGACGTTATTAAAACTCTCACAGACAAAACAATTGCTCAAATTGAACAGACAAACTCATTCAGTTTCATATCTCAAATTCTAATCACCCAAAATAAACATAAAAAATTGAAGTGACCAAATCCTAGACCACATCATTAACTCTCCTCTCTAACGAGTACTAGTACATATAACCATGCAGGGAAACTGAATAGGGTTTTTTATGCATAATCTGAAGGTTATGCATGTCACCATTTTATAAATAAATTCAATCTATCTTAGAAATAAACTCTTTCTTTTTGAAAACTTTGTTTCTATTCTATTTCAGGTTACCAGTTTGCATCAGCAGGATGCTTTTACTCGTACCACTACAGAAGCGAAATCTGCGACTACTCCCCAACCGTCGAATACATTAAAGTTGGGATCATTACTGGAGCGGTTGTGGGTAGCATTCTGATCATAGTCATCATAATAGTCATTTTCGTCGTTGCTTGTAAGAAAAATAACCGACCAAAAGTGATCATTCAAAGCGGACCTGCAGACAATGTAACTACAAGTAAGGGTTATCAAAATTTTGTACATAGATCCTTTTTTAACTTTCGGAAGCCCGATAGAATCTATGATGGCTTGTTTAGAATATTTTATTAGATTTCTAAGTATTCTAAAAAAAAAAAAAAACCTCGGGTATGTTAAGGAAGCATATGAATCATTTCTCAGGAAATTAAGACATTTCAAAGAAAAATAAGGTTGATAATTTACCAAAAGCGCTGATAAACGTTAACTTTTATTAATTAATAATTTAATTTTGTTTGTATTCTCGCCTCTCATTGGTTGATTTCCAAAGAGGAACGCAAATTATCTTGTATAATCTGGTTTGGTATGGGGAAACATGCACCCCGATCAGCTTGACGACCAGCTTAATCATTTTTTCCATCCAATCCTTTCATTTCCAGTCCTCGGAATCCATGGAAAATTCCAGACTAAATAAATGTAGCTTTAACTTCAAACAGTTGCTCGATTTTACCTCATGTAAACAAACATCATGGCTGCTAGATCTATGTATCAGTTATTACCTCCCCTAACTTCCGTAACTCTGGTTGAATTATTGAGCGGTAAATTAGAACTCATAAAAAGCAACACAATTTTACATCTACAGTTGTTTAATTATTTTAAAATTAAATTATAAGAAATGACTCAGACTCTCATTCTTGGCCAAATGGTAGAGTATAATTTGATTTGGGTCAATTTACGCTTTTTTATAATCCGCTTTGCGCTGCTAAAATCCCACTGTCCGACTGTCAGTAAAATAATTATTCCACACATACGCACCAAACCTTACCCGATGTTTTGAATTTTGTACATATGAACAGAGATTTTTCGTAAAACCATGTTTAATTCGGGATTTTAGCAGCACTTTCCAAGTATTTTTTAAGGCAAATTTTCCATCTAGACAAATATTATGTTTCGAAAGATCCAGCTTATTGTTGTCCTGCTGCATTATTTTTGTCACGAATGACAGAGGAAAGGCCGACCGGGATACATTCATAGCTGTATTATATTTAGCGCGTACGATATTTGGCGCGTGAATTTGATTTAGCGCATATCTTATGGTAGGTCGCGGGTTTGCTTTTGTCATCAATTTTGGTACAAAATTTTGACGATTCGAGCGGTTGTTTTGTGCACATTTGATTATGACATCAGTTACGTCACAAAGGCAACTTCAAGTTGTTTCCCGTTTAATTCTCTGCAAATGACTTCAAGTTTGTATGAATTTAAAAGTAGAATCTACATTTGAAAGTGCATGCTTTTGTACGTTAATCTCGTACCTGTTTTATAATTAAATTTCAGTCTGAATTCTAGTGTGATTATATGTAATGTCTTAGGACTAATTAAATACAATACCAAATGAAAGCAATAAATTATATTTGAAGTGTAACTAAACGGCTAAAAGTCAATCAGAATAAATCAGCGTAAAAGTTATGGCTTGCAGAAAGAAAGTTATCATGAATAAAAAATTGCTTCGCGAGAAACTTGAGGGATTGTATGTGCGCACGTTATTTGAAACTCAGGGGAACTTGACTTCAAATCAAAGCCGGGGCGAAATTATGCGTATACTTTTCAGGATGGAAATTAATCCTCATCACTAAAAACGAGTTATATTTAATTACAAGTATTTTCCTGTTTTTATTTTTTATTTATCATTATTAATATTGGTTGGTTGTAATTAAATCTAGTGCACTCGCCTTGTTTTGCTTGCTAATAAATTGTGAAATGCATTTAAAAATCAAATTTATTCAAACACCTGGATTTTAAGACTTACAAAACGCTGTAAACAATTTACAAGTATAATTTTTTTCTATAAATTTTTTTTATGACAAAAGCCCAACGTGTAAAAGCTAAATGCAAGTGTTTTACATTTTGCGTATTGATATTGATATTCGTTTTGAAAATTCGAAATTAAAAAATGCTTGAGATTTTGAGCCATATATACTATAGCTTGCGACTAATATAGAAAGAACATTGCAGGTACCCCCCTTCCCCCTGCCCACTTATTTCCTCATAATAGGGATGTTTTTCCTACCGTTTTCAAATAAAGTGATCAAATTTTTGTTTTTTGCCTGAAATCCTATTGACCATGCATTTCCTAAAAATACAGGTACTTTATTTTTTCACTCGCGGTGAACATTGTCGCTACATGTTAATGTCGCTGCACGAGGATTATTTATACTGTTCATTCTGGCTTTGTGATCAGAATATGAATTTCACAATACTAGTGAAAATAAGTTGCTGGTCATCCTAATATGTCTGCGCAATAAATTAAATGATGAATAAAATTAAATTTTGTATCGATATCACCTTTTAATTCTTGCATATTCCATAAATCAGTATATTTATACTAGTACTGTAAACGTATATGTTCAACAAATGACGTTGTAGATATTAATAAATTGATAATGCCATCAACGCCAAATTTTAGCATTTTATAAGAAAACTTTGAAATTATTTAGCAAAAAATCTGGCGAGAAGACATATTGATTTTTCTATATTAATGGTTTTGATTTAACCTCATCTTGACATTTTGAAATTCCTGAATAATTCGTCTACATCTTTAAAAAGTTATCCAACCTTTTTAAAAGAAACTATTTTCACAAAATTGGCTTAAAAACGCCATTTTCCCATATATTTCAATGGTAAAAGCGTCAACAAGGATTAAAAACTATACCGCGTTTACAGTACTTTAACATTAAAACTACTTAGGCAAATTTAATAAAAATTGCAGATGATACGCTTTAAATTCTAAGGAACATTTTAACAAATTTTCAGGATATGTTTTCTCGTAAGAATTTTATGTAGTAAACCCGCCACCTACCTTAATGTTCTTCTTTTTTAGATATATGTGCTAGACATTTAGCGTTGTACTTGAATTGGCGGATATTGCTTTCCTCGAAAAATGCTAAAAAGAATACACAACCAAATGTAAAACTTTTCAAAATATATTTTACGAAATTGATGTTCAATTCCGAAGGATTACAAAGATTATGTCTTTTCAAAACAAACAAAAATGGAGAGATTTCATTTAACTCATGTGTACCTGAACTAAAATATCATTTTGTACATATTATTATCTGTTGTATGTAATACTATTTACAATTTATCATTAACAGCTCAGCATGGGCAACCAGGTAACGGGCAGCCACTTCCTAGGTACGACTAACAACAGCTAGAATTCAGCCAACACAATCAGCATCCACCGCCCTCTGGTGGTAACCCCACCTTCCCTCCATCACCACCTCTTAAGTACATGTACTAACAAAAAACACTTTCCTGCATTATGCTCCGAAGTGACATTTACTTTAAAATTGTATACAAATAGGATTCCTTGATTGTTTGTTGTTTAATGTATACCACATAATTTGAGTTAAAGCTTTCAATCTAAGCAAATATACATAAAAAATACATACAACTAATGTTGATTTCTTTAGTTTAACACTGAAACAATTATTGGTAAATCATTGTAATTTTTGTTTGTAGATTTGATGTCCAGAAGACCTTTCTCAAAAATAATATGACTTAAGCACTCTAAAAGAAATATCTAAGAAAAAAAAACATCTTTTTACTATCACAATATTTCATGATTTAATCATATTGTACATTATAAGTATTTTTAAGATTAAAATATCTTCATTAAAATAACAGATTGCAAAGTGGTAAAATTTTTATCTTAGTCGTTAGATTTTTTTGTGAAAGCTTTTCCAGTTTTTCAAATGTAATTTGACACGTACAGTCAGTTTTGTACATGTGCCCGACCCGGTTCCCTTGCAAAATATTTTACAAAAAAAATTTATTTCATGCAGAAAATACTTATTTAATTCTGAATGAATTTCAAAGAGATTACATGTAGTACATTTCTACAGATATTATAGGGTGGTGAAAACTGAAATTACTGCATTACTTTTCAGTTTACCATGTCTCTACGTGCTTGACACTTCCTGGCAATATTACCATGAATAATTTAACACATCTCGCTGTAGTCTTGCTAACTCTCGCCAGAGCCACTCTGAAAATGAAAATATTGAAACAATAATCCAGAAAATTCAGATTTCCGCATATTTCTACTCTGAATTATCTGGATTATAGTTTTAATATTTTTCATTATTACACAACAAAATTGCTCTATTCTTAAGATTTAAGAAAAAATTGAAATTTTTAAAAAGTGTTAGGATCTGTCAATCAAATGCGTCTATAAATGCGAAGCTGTAACAACTTCCAGAAAAAAATAAGAATTTATTATTAGTATGAAATGCTATCTAAACATAGAGGTCCTGAAATTATTCAGAAAATTTGAGGAAATATTAACATCAAATCTGTGTCTATGCACCTTTAAATCCGTTCTATAACGAGGTTTTAATCATTGATGTTCTTCACTTTTTGAGTTTTTTTAAACGCAAGAAACAAGATCTTTTAACATTGACCTCTTCTTTTGGAACTACCTCTGACGTCGACTTAAATTCGAGGAAAAATTCATTTTGGTGGCTCTAAGAAATTATTTGAACAAGACCCCTTGAATATTTTTCTTTGGAATTCCCAATCATAGCATTTCAATAACAGTCATTTGGTAGCATATATAAATGGAATTTTACTTCTTATGCTTAGTTTTTAAAATTACGTGTTTTATAGCTAAATCTGAAAACCATATGAAAATAAAATTCATAATCATGTGTTCGATCCGTTAGATTTGGATATTTTTCCTCTGTTTCTTCAAATTTTAGGTAATTATTCTAATTATTTTTTCTAATTGAATTCAAGTGTTAAGTTTGAACTTAAGTTTTGATTGATATAAGTTTTTAAACAACACCCAAGTATGTTTTTTACATGTATAAAGATACATGTATTAAATAACAAAATTCGATTAAGGAAGTTCACTCTCCAGCTTTTTAGTAGATGTAATTATCTGGGCTTTTTTTGAAATATTCTTTATAATGTATAAGCTATTTAGTATTATTTCCTCTTCCTTGATATTTAAAGCACTTCACTTGTTTAGATTGAATGGACCATTCATTACACAGTAAACATTAGTTTCTTTCCACACTCGATTTTTGGCCTTCCAGACCCTACAAAGTCTTCCTGTTAGAAATAAAGGAAATATTTTTCAGATTCATTAAAAATATTGATCAAGTTATTAAAAAAATCGTCAATTATATGGTTACTCAAGCAATATGCATAATAGCGGATGATGATTTAATTATTACTGGTCTTCAATTTATACCCATTTTTATCAATAATGACACCTTACAATGTGTATAAAAACAGGAGTAAATCAAGGGGGTGTGGTATTTAAAGGGAAATCAGCGAACACACATATAATTTAATGAATCACGGAGAAAATAATCCTTTATATATTTTTACATCGGGTAACCGAATGTCCAAACAAATTTTAAAGTATTTGAATTGATCTGGAGTTGCATCTCCGGTGATTTTAATTTTTAGAGACATGCTCATTTCTTAAGAATTTAAGGCGTACAAAAATTTAAATCACCCTATTTGTCAAAAAGTTCATAAAAATTTACATTTAATCAGTATGTCAACATAACAAGAAGTTTTTAAGTAAATGATTTACAAGCGTCAATTAAGGCAATGGTTTTGAATTACATTCCATATAAATGATGTACTAAAAATAATCGCCATACCGAATATGAATACATTTTTAATTACAAAATATTGTCGATATTTCCATTGCGCACCTTAACTGTACTCGTCTGCATCCCTCGGAGAACCATAAATTTGATTTTTCCAACGTACCCATTCTATAACTGTATACTATAGAATTTCATAAGAAAATAAAATAAAGATTTTATTTTTGGTAGAAGTTATTGAAACTTTGAAATTTTAGACTTGTTAATTGACATATCCTTGCACATTCAAAATTTTTAACTTTATCTTAATTTTATCCTTAATGATGAAAAAAAAACCCACTTTTGTTGTGTTTAAATGAAAATATTAAATCAATAATCCAGAAAATTCAGATTTTCCGCATATTTCTACTCTGAATTTTCTTGATTATAGTTTAATATTATTCATTAATACACGACAAAATAGCTACCTTTCTTGAAATTTAAGAATAAAGTTGAATTTTTTAAGCGTGTAAGAATGTGTCAATCAAACGCCATTGATAAATTCAAAGTTGTAATAACTTCCAGAAAAAAAAGATTCAATTATATAAAAATGAAATGCTATCCACACATAAAAGTCATGAAATTACACAGAAAATTTGAGGAAATATTAACATTAAATCTGTGTCTATGCACGTGTAATTCCGTTTTATAACGAGATTTTAATTATTGAAGTTCTACACTTTTTGAGGTTTTTTAAACACAAGAAACAAGACCGTTCACAATTGACCTTCATTTTGGTACTACCTGTGCCAACAGTTTTGAGTTTCTAGGAAAAATTCATTTCGGTGGCTCTAAGAATTGATTTATACCAGACCCCCTTGAATATTTTTTTTGGGAATTTTCAATCAAAGCAATTTAATAACACTTATTTGGTAGTATATATAAGTGGAATTTTACTTCTTATTCTTAGTTTTTGAAATTACGTGTTTTATAGCTAAATCTGAAGGCAATACTTTAATCAAATTCAAAATCATGTCTCCGGTCCGTAAGATTTGGATATTTTTCCTCTGTTTCTTCAACATTTTAGGTAATTATTCTAATTATTTTTTTCAAATTGAATTCAAGTAATTAGTACTAACATAAGTTTTGATTTACATCAGTTTTTAAACAATACCAAGGTATTTTCAATTACATCTACAAAGATACATGTATTCGATAATAACATTTCAAATAACGAGGTTTGCTCTTCAGCAGATTTTTATCTTGGCTTATATTTGAAAAATTCTTTATAATGTTCAAGTTCTTACAATAAATTTGGATTCTATAATGTAAATTAAACTTTATTCAATTAAAATTTCTTGATTAAATTCCACATGGAAAACGTTAAGAGAGGAATCATTTTTGTAGCGGAATATTTTTTTTAGAAGAAAAAGATCAATTTTTTTCTCTTTAAAAGTTTTCAGGATTGTTAAGTTTAGATTTCGACTTTTACATGCAGCCTGTACAATGAGTAATTTTGTGTAATGAAATGTTCTATTCTGGTCACTTATTATTTATCAAATTAATTTTCATGAATTCTATCATCATATTTGACAAATATATTAAAAATATCGTGAAACTCCTTGATAAAAATAGCCAACTTAATCTTTCACAGGGGAAATGGATAATAAAATCAGTAGTTTGAACTGTATAGAGTTACTTCACCTATTCAGGCATTGATTCTGTTAATATGCTGTATGGATGAGCAAAAAGAATAATTACACATTTCTTCTGGAGATTAATCGATCACTCGTGACTAGTTTTATCTTGAAGGATTGTATCTCTTGAGTGTTCTAGTAATTATTGTTTATTATAGAGTAGATTTTCAAGAACGCAGTGTGCAGACAGAATATTTATAAAGACATAGAAAACTTTACTCTGTGTGGGTGTTATTTATAATTGAAAAATGGGTGTCATACAAGGTATATCATGATCATTTATTGACATTCAGCAAACATCTGTATACAATTCAAAAATTGTCACAATTCTATGAATTCCTTATCCATCTACCAATTCACTTAGAATAACCTAAAGAATATAGGGAAATATGCTGCCACAAGGGCAATGCGTGTTCAATAAAGCTTTATGCAATTATCAAATATTGTTACGTGTAATGAAAAACATTTGTTTCTTATTATTTTTCACTGAAAATGCAAAAACTGCTTAAAAGAATGCAACGAATTAAAATTGAAGTTTATACAATGTAATAGAAATTATTATCTAGCAACCTGTGTAAACATTAAGCATCTAAATAATACGATAAAGTTAGTATAGGCTTTTGATACCGCCAAAGATCTCCTTGGAGGAAAAAAATCAATCAATACAGATTTAAAAAAGATTATATGTTAAAGTTAAATGTTAGGGCTAAGGCATCCTGATATGAAAACAAAGGAATAGTTAATTTTTTGTAAATTAGAAGAAAATGAATTCCTATTATTCAGAACTTAGAAAGACATATCTTATTAAAAGCAAGGCCACACATTAGACTGACAAATTAAAGGACTTTCTTATAGAGCTACAAAATTTTAACAAAAGTTAAGCAATCATGCAATAATACGGAAGTTTTTTTTAAATAAAACAGCTTGCTCCGCAATCGAAATATAGTCCGTCTTAATCCCGTTGGCGACTGTCTAAAGTTGATAAAATAAGGTATACGTTGCAGTGATCCACCATCAACAGCTCGGCAAAAAGTTTGAAATTTGAGCCATTTGGAATTAGACCTTAAAAGTGAGGCCTCATTTCGCGACAGGCTTTGGCACAATAAGAATCCCTCACTGCTATTATTGTTCTCACTATACTGCTTCTGCTGACTATACATTGTAATATCAAAATTCATGTTTTCCTCTGAAAGACCCGAAATAAGTGTCACATGAAAAAGTAAAATAGAAGGTGCATCATTGCATCATTGCATCATGTAATAAAGAATCAGTGAAAGTAATTATCTTTAATCAAATGAAAAATGAGAAGTTGCAGATAAGAGATGGTAACCCTTCAATATTATTGAAAGCATGCCTAGAATGGCAGTGTCCATGTCTGCTATGGGAAACCCAAAATATGCGTCCTGTCATAAAAGTAAAATAGGAGGTACACAAATATTAATGGCACCATGTAACGAAGATTCTGTAAAAGTCTCATGATTTCATTCATTAGTAAAAGAGAAGTTGTGGATAATAGATGGGTACCCCAAACCGTGACCGGTGGACGGACGATAGGACGGGCGTACAGAAAGACGGACGAAAGGATGGGCGTACAGAAGGACGGACGACAAAAAAAATTGATCGATGAAATTAAGTTTCATGGTTATTCTGTGAGTTTAAATATATGCGAAAGGGTAATACAAAATTTGTTGTGCTAGGTATGAAAACGCCTTGGGAAAATATCTTGAAACTTATGAAATTATTATTTTAAAAAACCAGCATTAGTTATGTTTTAATTCCTGGCCAGTTTTTAAAGGTTGATATGCTTGTTAATATTAATGCTCAGTAATATGAGAAACATACGTTGGGTGTGTGTGGAGGACCTTAAATGTAAATTTTTGAAAAAAATATGTTAAAATAAATTACAGTTTTTATATATTTCATTTTTTCCAATCAAGCAGTTTTAAAGACAGGAACTAGTTTCTTTTTAAGTTTTTCAGCCATCAATTTTAATAAATACTAAGATTTGTACACCATATTTTATAAACATTGTAAGCTACCGTGATTTCACTGGACCTCTCTAAGTGAAAAAAGCATTTGGTTTCAATAGTTTCATCCTTACTTGGATTCACGCTGCTGTCTGATTTACAACATTTGTAGGCGATAAATACGATCACTACGAAAGCAATGCTTCCAATCACCGCTCCCGCAATGGCCCCGCCGTCAGTGCCACTGGACGAGTCGCTATCGTAGTAGGAGTAGTAGTAGTAATAATATGCTGCTGATGCAAATTGGTACCCTGAAATAGAATAGAAACTGAGTTTTCAAATGACTTGGTAAGAGTTTGTTACTTAGATTTAATTCATTTTCTATATGTTTAAATGGAATATCTTAAGATTATGGAAAAGGCCTTGCTAAGTTTACCTGGATGATTTTATGAGCTGTGTGGAAAAGACAGCTATATGTAGTGATGTTGTCAGGGATTTGGTCATTAAATTTTTTATGGTTATTTTGAAAGATAAGAATTTGAGAAATTTAAATATTAATCAATTTGTCTGTTACACATGTTGAGCAGTTGTTATACCCCCGCTTGAAAAGTAAGGGGGCATTAAATGATAGAAATGTCGGTCTGTCCGTTCGTCTGTGTCGCTTTGGGTACCCATCTCATATCCGCAGCTTCTCCTATACCACTGAATGAATTTAGATGAGACTTTCACACAATCCTTGATACAAAGTGTCATTGTGCACCGTCAATTATCCTTTTTGATTGGACACATATTTTGGGTTTCAGATAGCAAAACATGGACATTGCATTTTTCCCTATAATATTGAAGGGTATCCAGGCCATTTCTTATCAGCAACTCCTCCTATACCACTACATAAAATTTATTGATACGTTTGCAGATTCTTTATTATATAATGACATTGAACACTTCTTACTTTATTTTTGGATCTGACACTTATTTTGTGTATCCCAGAACGAAACATGGACTTTGCCATAAAAATGATATTGATCTCACTGCTCACAGAACCTCTAGTTTTGCGTGTTAGATTTTCAATAAATTTCATCTTTACAATGTGCATTTACTCCTTTAATAATCTAATTTAGGACCAATGCTTTAACGCTTGTTGATAGTACATGTAAAAGATAAGCTATTTAATTTGAATTGAGGTACGATTAGCTGACTTGTCATAAAACTGTCGACAAACAGGACCGAAAGCCGATAATATTATGATTATGTCACCGTCGGATCACGAGTGCTAATTCTAAAGATCGCTCGACGTTCGATCTAATACGAAGCAAATGAGCTCAGTTGGTATCGTTGTACGTGATAGAGAAAAGAAACTTTACAATACAACCATCAAATGTGCATGAATATGCAGGATTGCCAAAACGTTAGAAATGGTGGTAGAAGAGATCTCTAAGACTATCTTTTCTTCTCAGAAGAAATTTATTAACATATTAAGAACGTTATTACTCTAATCTACTACGTCCCCAGTGGAGGTGACAAAAAAAATCCTAACAGGAACCTATAAATGTCCCTGCTCATACATGTAAATTTGCAATTTTTTTTCTTAGATTATAGATTCAATACTTTCGTATAGTAAAAACACCCAAAAAATGTAACATGGATCTTCCAAAAACGTAAGGGTTTTCGATATCTATTTAAAAAAACGAAAATATTGTAGAATTAGCAGTTATAGAAATGCGAAACAACATAAATAAAGGTGAAAAGGTATATTTAAACTTAACAATGAGAAAGAAAAATTAAACATCGTTGGAATCAACAGGGCAATTTAATGCATTTCCTACCTCATGTGAAGTCATGTTTTTGCTAAAATTGTTATTGATATAAATTCATATCAATTCAAAAAATATATATTTGGATAAACGCTTTTTGATTCATGTAGATGTAATACCAATGACTGTTACGTAAATTTATTATAAAAACATGTATGCTAGTATTTTTTTAAAATCAATTATTCAATCTTTAAAATGATGCCAAGGGCAATTGCTCCTTACGTGCATATATCCAGGCATTTACATGTACCTTACTATATAAATGTTATGTAATATACTTTCCCTGATTTTCACAATTCCAGTATTTAAGGACATTGCCAAGGTTCCTGGCTTTTGTATAGATTTTTTTCAAGAACTCTTGAACAGGTGTAATGATAATAAACATGTTATATTCTGGTACATTTAACCCAACAAACCACCCTTCCTTATCAGATTTTGTCAAATCAATGTTTTTACAATTCTCAATGCATTTCCTATGTAAAATGTTGAAAAAAAAGGACCTACTTAATTTTTTATTATAATTTTTTTTTCCGAAATCGAGTCATTTCAGAAAGTTCATATATTATATACATTATTGTATCCTCATTTCCAAT
>PRKT01001961.1:23603-40837 GCA_003671525.1 Saccostrea glomerata | reverse complement strand
AGCTCTCCGTTGACAGTTTTGTGTTCACCGTTCACCATGCGCTCGCGTTTACCGTTCACAAAACGTTCACCGTTTGCTCTTAGTTCTGTTTACTTTTTGTTCACCTTGTGTTCACTGTTCACTCATCGTTCATTTTTTTATTGTCATTCGGAACTCCGGAACAAAAGGATTTAACTTTTTAATCATAATGATTAACACGTTTTTTAATAAAATGATTTAAGATATCGTGTTTGAAGAATAATTATGTCATTGCAAAAAGTATCTACTATATTTATATTTCTATTATTAAAACTTAGATGTTACTTTATCCATGAAATTTCCCTAATAAATAATCCATTAAGTACCTACATGTATGTAGAACGATGCTAAAATATTAAATTTTAATAAGGGCAATGTGGAAATGCTTCAAGCACGGCAACATTTTGTCGTAATGTAAAAGACGACAAATCGTTAATTGATGCATAATAATCGAAGTCTTTTACAATACAAGAATACACACAAAAATATTCTTAACACATATTTAAAAAAAAAAACAAAAACAAAAGCCCGAAAACATATTAGATCTTCATGTAGGTCTGAGAATTATGAACAGTACTGCAAATATTCAGTTAATTAAATATCTTTAGATCTTATTAAATTGATAGTGCGATTTTAAATTTTATAAAAACCAAAATGTTTAAAATGTAATACATTAGAATTTTTTTCTATTTAAAGTTAAGTCTGTTTTTAGAGAGGGAAAATTCCTTCCTTTACCGTACCTAAATATATGTTTGTTCAAGAGCCCCCCCCCCCCCACACACACACACCACGGCGCCTATTCTCCCGAAATTAAATTCTTATTAGTATTTTAATTTTTCATTATATTTTAATTAATATTTAATGTGTATTGTAACACAAGAAAATCAAAAGTCTTAAGAAAAGTCTTAAAACGAACATCAAAACAGTCATTCGACAATAATATTTCAAAATATACATGTGCTGACAATAGTTCTGGGAATAATTAAAAGAATATGTTTCAAATTCAATTTTAAACTTAATACTTTCAAGGATATATTCCCATTAATTATTTATTTTTTCTGCAGACATGCAAAAATCCGATCTAGAAATGATAGGAAAATATATTAAAACTTCTTGGAAATACTAAGTGACTCTTTGCCTGTGGCATGTTCGGTGAAACGAGATTTCCACACCTCCACTGTGTCGAATGATTCTGATTGACAAGACAAGTACGTGGACTTCCTGTGAACCATGTGAACTTGAAGATGGAAAATAAAAGTCGATTAACACTGTCAAATGGATTTTTAATCTTAAAAAATTGATAACTTTTACTGTTTGGAATATTATTTAGGAAAAATAATAAAAAAAAACTATTTGATACAACAGATATCTGAGAATGAAGGGTCTCTCTCTCTCTCTCTCTCTCTCTCTCTCTCTCTCTCATTTCTAAGTTCAATAAAATCTTTGACAGCACATTACTTACATTATTTACTTAGTTTTGAAAATTTAATCTATTACAAATAATTTGATAGCCTCTTTGAATCATCTTGTCCGAGGATAATCACGGCCAAAAAATATCTACAGATACGAGGGTTGTCCGGAAAGTTCGTGGACAACATTTATTATTACTAACAAACATTGATAAAATAAATGAAACTATTATTTTCATTAAATTCATGTTTTGTTTTATTAACATGCAAGTTTTCAACAAAAATAGAGCATAAATAGTCATAATTTTATCAGATTAAAAAAGACAAACACTCATACCCGGATCACGAAAATGAAAATTCTTGACGTTACCCGTACATGTAATTTTTCTCATTAGTCACCGTTCACTCAATACATTTCTTATGTCGCTTTAACAAGTCATAAGTATGTGCACAAAATGTTAAGGTTTCATACGTAAAATAATATTTAACAATCCCTGTCTCATATCCTGCAATCCTTCAACCTCCGTCCGCGTAAAAACAATTTTATCAACGGAAATACGGTAGAGTCACGTAACGAAGTTCATTTTTTACAGCACTGCAATCTCGGAATGATGGTTTTCCTTCACGCTTGTCATCCTGTAAACTGTTCCTTCCGTCCGAAAATATTATATGCAACTTAAATACTAATGTACGGCTTCTTATACTATGTTTTCCCGATTTTGTATAAAATGTATTGGTCTCTGTAGTTGTTTCTCCGATGTCTACTCAGAATTTTATCACTGCTCCACCTATTCCGAAAACGTCCCGTTTTTGAACAATTCCGATCCGTCTTAATATGTTCTAACTTTGATTGCTCAGCCATTTTACAAAATTTTGCAGGTTTGAAGTGATAACTTCTGTCAACTTCATAATGTAAAAGTCATCCAGATTTCTGCAGAAATTTATAAAATACAAATGAAATCTATAAGTGATAAATAAATTTTTAATAAAAATTTTGCGGTGCTCCGGGTCTCCATACCGAGTCTTATTATTTTGTCATAATTGTAATTAAACATTGGAAATTGAATCCGATTTTTACATTTCTCAATTCACATTTAGTAAAGGATTAGAAATATGCTAATAATAAATATCAATGACGCAACTTTTATTTAATTCTTAGCTTGTCCACGAACTTTACGGACAACCCTCGTACATTAAGAAGTTAGCTAAAATATTCATCATACAAGAATACAAGAATAAAAATTACACAGAAATTTTTAATATTTTGCTTTAGAATTTTAAAAATTGAGTGTATTTATGCAATACGTCAACAGACATCTGTAAATTAATAAAACAAAAAAAAATATCGGTTTTTTTTACTCAGAAACGCCTTCGCACGGAAGTACATGTACGTTTCTTTTTCTTTTCAACCGGGTATAATGTAATTCATTCATTCCATAAGTAGTAGTTTTATCTTCTAAAGTCCACTTAATTTTATTTGTTAAAAGGATAAATAAATTTACTATATAAGTAGATTAATTTTATATTTATACTACACGCGTTCGGTAACAAATACACATGGTTTACGCCAATTAAAATTGTGTTATTAAAATATCGATTTAAAACATATGTATGTGCAGAAAAAAATACTTCTTATTATTCATTTCTAATTATTTATTTATATTTCAGCACCTGAAATTAGAATTATAGAATAATAGATTAAATTCAATGCAAGGAAAAGATCGGAGGCATTCCGAATAAATCATTCATCTTGCGTTCACCGTTCATTTTGCGCTTGCGTTCGCGCTGTGTTCGCGTTCAGCGTTCACTCACCGTTCACTGTTCACACATCTTTTACAACGTTGCATTCAGCGTTCTAACATGGTTCACTCACCGTTTACTCAATCTGCGCTCTGCGTTCGCATTGCGTTCTCTCTTCATTCGTTTACTGTTCCTTCAGCGTTCGTTCACCGTTCATTTGGGTAAGTAGAACGTTTCAGGGACTCTAGGTATGCTTATTTTTACGTTGGAGCACGTGCAAAAACAGAATGAAATGTTAAAAATAGATTATTTTCAGTCATTATTGTTCTTCCCCAAACGTGCGTTAAAAAAGACAAAAAAATGTCAAACCACGTTCAAAATCACCAGGTATTTACATTAGTTGGCTTCTATCTTTAAAATAAGGCAAAAACATTGTAATTAATCTCGCATGAAAAATGATAATTGAGCTCAATGTAAGTATTACCCGGTTTTTCTTGTCGTATTTTACTTTTTAACAATTCATTGTGCATAATATGTGATATCTTAAATGTCTTTGTGTGAAAATATTGTAATTCATTTTTTTTTTAAAGAAATGAATTATCTCTTTTAAAAAAAATGTAATGTGGTTTAAATCTACATGTTGGGGACATTTAGATTTTTTATTTAGACTTGTCATGTGATGTCGACGTCACTTGACTTTGGTAATTATACTTGTAGTTTAGAGGTCATCTATAAATTTAAATATTGCAAGGGCATAACCAAGTTAAAAATCTTAGTATATTTCATAATCCTTTTCACCACTTTATGTAGTTTGTGAAAGTGCTGCGAACCTATGTAGATTCCCTTTTTTAATTGAAAAAATTTAATTTGTTGGACGGCAGGTTGAATATTTTGCTGGTCAACTACATTAAATATAGCTATAATTAATTTATTTGCAAGATTTCAAGAGGTTCGCAGCAATTTTCAAATATCTTAATGCTTCTTGAGTTTATTTGTAAAATTTTGACAGGATACATTGAGGGTATGCCCTTGCAATAAATCGATTTATTAGGGCCCTTCCATTACTTTTTCAATGAGTCTGCATACAAACAAATGACAGTATCGCTCGTTTGCTGAATGTACGTACAGATTATGAATAAAATACTAAAATAGACATCGCATCCAAGTTAATGGCTTTATATTTTACTGCAAATAATATTTCATTTGAGAACAAAAGACATTTAATGTGACTTGAACAGCCTCTGACTGTGTAAAAACTGCGTCATTTTTGCGAGATGACCTCACATTGACAAGTGCATTGCGATCGATGCATCGTTTATATACTGTTGTGTGTAACTTATGAAACGACAAAACTGCATGTAATAGTAGGTTTTTATGTAGTATACAGCTATCCAGCTGTTTGAAATAACAAATAATTTCATTTTGTGGTATTTTGAAGACCTAAAATTATGCATGACGTCATAGTAAACATGTCCCGTACAAATTAGGCTCCGCCTCCTTACTGTAGCCTTAACTGTGCTGGGTTTTGACCTTTCTGTGCCAAAAAAAGGCAAGTAAGACTGACATATCTGAATATAAAACTTATTTACTGTAAAATCACATATTTTAGTTGGGTCAAATTTTCGTGGTTGGAGTAAAAATCTTGGTTCGTGGGGATTTGATTTCGTGGATGTGGAATTGTTGAGTATTTATGCATGGCACATTTTACATTTGTGGTGGACATGAATTCGTGGGTCTCTGTACACCTCGAAAACAACGAAAATTAAACCCCCATAAAAATTCATGATTTCACAGTATATCTCCGAAAAACGAGTATTTTGTTTTGATTTAAACAATTTCATCAGATTAATTCTGTACTTCTTGATTCCAATCATCCTCTTCTCCGCCCCCCTCTTAAACCCCCATAAAAATTCGTGATTGCACAGTATATCTCCGAAAAAAGAGTATTTTGTTTTGATTTAAACAATTTCATCAGATTAATTCTTTAATTCTTGATTCTGATCATCCTCTTTTCCGCCCCCCCTTCCCCCCCCCGAACATTCCCTCATCAACAACCAACACCTATCAGAACGTAGGAATGACTTTATAGAATCAAATCTACATGTGCTATAAATCGAAAAACAAAAAGAAGTACAAGTACATTTCTTAAACTTTTTTCCTTGTTTTATCGAGAAAATACAATGAATGGTAAACATAAAATAAAACATATTTCCCTGATTTAATTAAGCCGCTATATTTGTAAGATCTTATCTTATCTTTTTGCACTTATTCATCAGCATATTTTCGAGGTATTTCTTCACAACTGAAATTCATAAGAATTATAAACCAACAGAAGAGAATTCTAATATTGATAAACTCCATAAATCAAACAAAACTGTAATTGATAATGAATGAATTTTCTTTTTTTATATTAGGTACGTTATTGATCATTAATAATGTGAAGCTATATCATAGTTGCAAAATCAACAGGTAAAATCAAACGTAGCTATCGTAACTGATTTTATACGCAATAGTCTGTTAATGTAAGTTTGTCATTTCCTTGGATATTCATGTATACCTGATAAATAATTCAGGTTCCCGTCTATTAAAGACCTGTTATCAAGACAAGCTTAAACGTTATTCTACTTTTGGTGTTTGCAGGTGCCCTTCTTACAGAACTTTTGACCGATAGCTTTTTTGGATTTTATATTGATTTTTGGTTTCTATTTCCTGCTTTTTGGGAGTTGAATTATGTTCAGACTCCCTAGGTCGTCACGCAGTTTCTAGCGCAGTAATTTGACAATGAATTATATAGAGGCCGATTTACTCCCCTGTGATATTCAATACAAACTCGTACAAGTCTATATAAACTCGAAGGAACTTCCGCAATAAAAATAGTCCATCTCACTTTTCTGAATTAATCTAATTTTCATAAATGATTTGAAAGTTAATGAAATAGAATTTTATTTAACTTCATTTGAATGGCATATTTTTGTCATTTCTCTTGAGAAATGACACGTAAATTTTGTTTTCCGTATGAAAAAAAAAGTCCCAGTTTTCCATCATTTATCATTCGGCAATCCTCAGCTGACTCCACTACGCTCTATTACAAAAAATGCGAGGTCATCAGAGGAGCAACAACTGCTCTAACTGGTTTGACTATGACGCGATTGTCTAAATATAGAGATGTAAACAAAGATGTAAGGTCAAAGGACGCTAAGGTTTAACCCAACTTCTTTCAATTTGTTTCAGCAATAAAAAAATACTGCGGAAAATATCCCTGTCAGACATTTATTTGCGCTGACAAGTAAAATGATCTATTAGACTGGAAAATGTTTTGTAAGACCAGATACATGCAACTCATTTTTTTAATGTTGGTAAAGGGAAAATATAATAACACTAAAGTTTGTTGATATTCGATCTCACAATTTCAAATGACATTAATTTTGCATCCTTAATTTCACGAATTCATAAGCATTCAGTTGGTCACGTGTACAACACCAAATCTGAACTTGAAAAATTTGTATGTATTTGTATTGCAGCATTACCTTATAAAATGTATCATTTGGATTTACTATTAATAGTATTATATAATAAAATCAGTAAAAATTAATGAATACATGGGTATGCACGAACACAATGGTTTCATAATCCCAATGATTGATCTGTGATAAAGAACGTTCTTAATGATTACAACTGTTTTTTTTTTCTTGTAGTTTTCTTAAACTATGTCTGATTTTTATTTACATTTGAATCAAATCAAAATCACAAACTTTAAATGTCACTCGCGTGGCGCAGTTGTTAAAATAGTTTGCTCTAGAGATTCAAAAAGAGGTGTGAATTGATCCTTACGTAGCAGGTTCGAATCCTGTGGCATGCATTTGGAGATAAACTCTTTTGATGAGACCATATAAACCGAAATCCCATGTCGCAGTATGTGCTTGCACAAAAGAAACCTCACTACTCAATGGTTTTGAGTGCCGTGTATTAGTAAAAATTTGTAAACTTATATGTAGCTAGCTCCATCGACAAGTGGTAGTGTCTCAATATGATTGAAAAATTACTTTTATATAGAACTTACTTGAGATGAAATTTAAAATTATGGAATAACAAAACTTGAATAACAAAAGTTATAAAGATAGATACATGTGATAAATTAGATAAGCACGGAGTTCTTTAAAAATTAACTTTTGTGTCCGAAAAGAAACATTCATACCCAAAAGAGAAAAGCAAATACTTGTTTTAATCAGAGGAAGAAAAATAACAATCTAGTGTCTGGTGATGGTAACATCGAACATAAAGAGTGTTTGTTTCTTCCTTGGGACCAAATATCTTGTACACATTCTAAAGAGAGTAGGGGGCGTTTTGATTCAAATGCTTAAGAAATTTAAGGGTAGTGTTTGAGTTTGAGTAATAAATAATACCGAAAGAAGTTTGAAACCTACCCACAAAATAGTATTTTCGAGTTAGGAAAAAATATTTTTTTTGGTGGGAGTTGTTTGTTTGGTTTGGTCAAATTGTTGAGGTAGGAATTAGAAAGAATAAATCCAGAACTAAACTTAACTGTTCGTGCGCACTAAACTTACGGTTTTTTTCCATGGATGGCACTGTAGCTCTCCAGTCTGTCAAAATCTTTTTTTTCCGGAGAGCTACAGTTCTGCAGCTAATTTAAAAGCAGTACCATGATCTTGGCAATTCAAATGCAATAGAAATAATTTTAATGTTTTGTGTTGTATCTCTAACAAATCAGTTCTAGCTGACTTGAATCTGAAAGCATGAAACTGTTCCTATACTTCCTGTGAGATCTTTCAGGTAACAACGTTCAACTCCCATGAGTACTTTCAGTACTTTGATTCTTTTCCATTCCAAGCATGTATACATTACCTAAAAGGACACATAAGAACAGTATTTTTCGTCAATTAGGTTCATTTGTTAAAAATAGTAAAAGAAATATTCAAAACTAAAAAGAAAAAAATGGAAATATTTTTTGTTTGATTGCTTATTTTCATTTCTGCATATTTTGAGATTTGCATGCTAGATTTTTTTTATAGCATTTGAAGTCATTTATACCATGTATCATTGGGAAAAAAATCAAAACTACATAAAAAAAATTGTTTTTTCAAACACTGCATCTAGTTTTTGTTACTTTGTATAAAAATCGATACACCGATCGTTGGAGTGTGCTATTCGGCGTGAACTCATGTAAGCAAACCAAGGTAAAATGTGACTCTTTTTTTTATTTCTTTCGAATAAGATACATTAACTCAATGATCTGTTGAGTGAATGGTCTCATTAGAAGCATGAACATCTTCTTCTTCCCCAAGCACAGGGGACACAAACTCCTAGACGGCGTCCGTTGTTCCAACAAGTTCTGCGACAGACCCCGCCGTCGCAGTTTCTCGAGCAAGAAAATTGACCCTGGACAGGATCGACAACTCCTAGTGAGAGAACACACAGCACAAGAATCAAGGCATAAGTCCTCATCTGCAACATAACGGACAAAGATTTTATGTTTATTCTAGATAATATGACTGTACATATATCAAATGAATGTGTATCCTTTAGTTTGCAAGTAGGATTAAAATCAAGAGAACAGTAAATCCTATGTTTTGATCATTTGATCAGCAAGACAAAAATAATCCGGAGAAAATGGTGTATGAAATGTTTAGAAATGCAGAATTTATTTTATCCCTTATGTGTAGAACACTACAACGAAAAAACATCTACAAGAAAACCCCAAAAATCGTTGTAGCTTGAAATTTGTGAGTACGTTTGGTCGCTTATAACTACGAGGGTTGTCCGTAAAGTTCGTGGACAACATTGATAAATACTGACAAACATTGATAAAATATATGAAACTATTATTTTCATTAAATTCATGTTTCATTTTATAAATATGCAAGTTTTCAACAAAAACAAAACACAGATAATTATATTTTTATCAGATACAAAAAAGACACACACTAATACCCGGAGCACTAAAACGAACATTCTTGACGTTACCTGACGTTAAAAGCTAAATACGACCATATGTAAATTTTCTCAATATAGTTACCGTTTAACTCAATACATTTCTTATGTCATTTTATTCATTAAAAAAAATGTGCACAAAATTTTCAGATTTTATTCGTAAAATAATATTTTACAATGCCTGTCTCATATCTTGCAATCATCCAGCCTCTGTCCGTGTATAGACGATTTTATTTACGGAAATACGGCAAAGTCATAATCACATTTAACTTACAAAATGCACTTTTTACAGTACTGCAATGTCGGAATGATGGTCGTCCTTCACACATGTCATCCTGTAAACTGCTTCTTCTGCCCGAAAATTATATATTCCACTTAAACACTTAAGAACAGCTTTTAAAATATATTTTCCCGACTGTTTACAGCATTTATGGGTCTCTGTTGGTGTTTTTGTGATGTCTACACAGAATTTTATCGCTGCTCTCTGCTCCACCTTTTCCGAAAACGTCCCTTTTTCGAAAAATTCAGATCCTGTCTTAATAGATTCTAACCTCGATTTCTCATCCATTTCTAAACTCTGAACGTTCAAATTTTTCAGGTTTGAAGATTTAACTTCAACCTCATAATGTAAAAGCAATCCGAATTTCCGCGGAATTTTACAAAATACAAATGATATTTATAATGTAATAAATAAATTTTTAATTATAATATTGCGGTGCTCCGGGTCACCATACCAAGTCTAATAATGAAGCCATGATTTTAATTATATTATTGAAATTGAATATAATTTTGCATTTTGTAATTCACATTTAGTACAGGATTATAAATATGTTAACAAAAAATATCAATGACACTATTTTTATTTAAATTTTTGCTTGTCCACGAACTTTACGGACAACCCTCGTACTTTTCATCTGCACACTATTTTTTTTCAATCTCCTAGAGCTTATAGCGCCAACCGTGGCTTGATGTGACTTAGTTATGTTTATGGTGTTTTACTTGAGAAGAAACATCAAATCTTGGATACACAGCAACCGATCACCCTATACCATTCAGCCATGGTGCCTGTAATCTATGGGTTAGAAAGTGCACTAAAAAGCATTTTCTATAGAAAGAAAACAAGATTTTATACATTGAGATACTCAAAGAAAATAGACGGAAAAGTATAATGCAAATTAATGCCGTGATACCAGTGAGGATAGACACTGTCCGTAAAGTTATTTTATTTTTCAAAATCAAAATTAAATGAACTCAGATAAAAATGAAAAATTTATAAGAGGTTTGATGATATCAAACATTAACCTTAGTGTACTAGTAGTACAGGTTGTATGTTTATGTATAAATGTGAATAAGTGAAACTTAATATAAGGTCTATATATTTTCATTTTAAAGGACTAAAACATATTTATTAATACATAAATAATAGTAATAAGATCACGCTGCATTCATTTTTAATTTTCATATATACAAGCTACGATAATAACTTGATCTATGCCTTTAGTTCAGAAAAATAAACAGTGTGCCAAACTTGCTCATGATGTCATATCGGTCAGCTGCAATTCTATGTAATAGTGCTATTACAAGATAGGTTTATCGACTTATTTTCATTTATACAGTTTTTACATGACGAAATAATGGACTTTCTGAAGCTCTTCAGAGGTTGATGTAGGTATAACAATTCTCTACCTTGCTGTGTAGTTTATTTTTCTTTTTTTCAACCGCTCGTTATTTTTTAAAATAAATTTTCAGTCGTTTGTTACCATTTTCTACATTATGAATTGATATATAAGATAAAAAAATATATTTTTACTCTTAATTTCTAGTGAAGTAAGTTAACCCCATTCCATGCAGTCACGCATTTTAACGCACATAACATTCTTATTTCTAATGCAAAATCATTGGTCTACGTATCATGTGTGCGAAAACGAGATTCTCCCCTTTATTGGTTTCCAAAGCTTTTGCTGCTATTAACAGATTAATAAACCACTTTAAATATCCAGCCTCATATTGACAAACAATAGATTGGTTCATCTATAACGCAGAAAAAATGATAACATTAAATTTATGTTTTGGTATGATACATTTGAATTAATATTCACCTCCCCCTGGTCAATATATAAGAATCATACATTAAAATTGTGTGTCCAGTAAACAGGAGATGCTTATTTCTCCTAAGAACCAAACCAAATCCACTCCCTTCACATCCCTTCTATACCAAGGAGTTTATACAATGTTCATTTATTTGTATCATTTGGAAATAGATAAATGTTCACATTCTTTCACTCTTTACATTCATTTCTTACCTTTGATGTTTAGGTTTCCAATCCAACGTGGCTTTAAGTCTAACAGTAACAACTCGTATATATACTGTATTCCAAGCCCAAAAATTTCAGGCAAAACCGATTGGAATATCACGTTAATTTTTTAAAGTTCCATGTAAATTCCCTTAAAGCAATAACGATATTTTAAAATACAAAAAAAGATAGAATGAAATGCATTGCATTGTTAACTTGAACTTTAAAATCGTGACTTTGTGGGGAAAAAAGTACAAAGTCAAGACATGAAATGTGATTTATACATAAATACAATAACTCACAATCGACAATTGACATAATGAACAATATTCAATCACTAAAAAAAAACAGATCTAGAGATGTGCCTCGAAAAACACCTTTAAAGTTTAAAGATTGGCTCAGAATCCGCTAATAATGCGAATAATGTAATAACAATTATTATGAAAAATGGCACTTTGCATTCAATTGTTATTCGAAAAAAAAAAAACTTGAATGTTAGGAGATTGGCTCAGATGAATTGGAACATAGTCTTTCTCTTGTCCACGTGTTTCACATGTCAATTTTAAATTGAGGCAAAAAAAAAAAAAGAGAAGAATCCATTGATAATGCAAATAATGTAATTGCAAGTATTATGAAAAATGGCACTTTGCATCCGATGTAATGAATAAAAATATTATATTTTTTACGGTATTGTAGAAGGTGTAACCCATTAACTTACTTTTTGATCCAACTTGGATAGACCAACATTCTATGCATTTGCAAATTAGAATTACTTTATTGGTAAAGAAATCTGGCCTAACAGAAACCACTATTATAGGTTATTGTCAAATTAGTTTGTAATATTTATAGCGAAACAGAATTTTTGCGAAATATGATTGATTGATTGATTGTATATTGTTTAACGTCCCTCTCGAGAATTTTTCACTCATATGGAGACGTCACCGTGTGCCGGTGAAGGGCTTCAAATTTTGACCTTTACTCGGCACTCAGGGCCATTGAGCAGTGAGGGATCTTTATCGTGCCGACGCCTGCCGCTGACACGGGGCCTCGGTTTTTAAGGTCTCATCCGAAAGACCCGCAACTTTCACTTCAAAGTGCCGAGCGCATGGCGAAGGAACAGTTGCTACCAATTTTAACGACTAGGTCAGTCGCGGCCGCGATACGAACTCACGACCTCCCGATCACGAAGCGAGCGCTCTACCGACTGAGCTACCGTGAACGGTTTTGCGAAATATGTGTTTTGTGGTTAAAATAAAAACTCACTCAAACAAATATAGACTAGAATGATGTTTTTTTTTTTTTAAAATAAGGTTCTTCTCAATAAAAAGATATTACCGCATAAATATTTTAAATAGTAGTATGTATGGTTTTGTTTCTTTCTTACATAATTGTTTTTCAATGAAACAACCCCCTCACCTACATTTACTCATTTCCGGATACGACTTCTGTTTAAGGTACTCTTTTTGCACTCTGATATTATATCTGTTCACTATCAGTCTGGGACAGTCAAAAATTAACAAAGAACCAGTCCACTAAGCTTATAGGCCCCGGTAAAAAGTGAAAAAAAAGAATCAAATAAAGCAGAATTTACATCTGAAATCATTGATTAATTTATAAACCATGCGATTCCGAAAAGTTTAATACTGAATTTATAAATATACAAAGAGCAAAGTCATACAATATGGTATTGTTCAGCCGACATTTGTGATTTTCTATAGCAAATCGAGAACGGTAATTCATTTCTGGGCTTTTGTTTACTATGAGTGTAACGTTGTGCAAACTTGTGTGAATGACAAAAGACATATACAGTACAGTCAACGCGGTTTATGCATTTACCGCGCACCCCCGTGGTGTGAATCTCATCGCGGTTAGTACAGGTGTTTCAGGTAAAAACCGCGTGCTCCCGCGGTTCAGTAATCCAGGTAAATCACACCGTCGCGGTGCATCTTACCGATTACAGGTGAAAAAATAGTCTTGGTCTAAAACGCGAGTTACCTCCCTTTGAAAATGTCAACCAAAACAAAATAAAACGAAATTAATGATATTTTAAAATTTATAGTCGCTGAAATATTTAAAGTACAAAATGAAAATTAATTTTTCTAAAAAATATACTCTCACGTATCTAAATAATTATAACAATCGTCAAAGCAATTTTCAAAAAGCGTTTACTAATTCTTGAATTACTTTTTTAAATGTGTTCATTCTATTTAGATCCACGACTTTCGATATAAATTACTGTATGTGATATATTTATACGATAATGCAAGATAAAACACCCAGTGTGCTTTTCATGATATTCAATATTAATTAAGGATAAATAACACAAACAAACTTTTTTTTCAGAAATCAGCATTATTTCTTATAGATTTACATTTAAATTGACAACCTGAATAATGTTTACCAAGTAGAATGGGAGAATTTTATGAGATTTGTCATAAAGTTAAAAAATTGTGCAAAATTTTGTATGGAATTTTATAGAAGGCAAAATAAAATCTTAAATCTAAGCACCAAGGAAAACCTACGATTTCTTTATATTTCAGGGATTTATTATTTATATCAATACAAATCAAAATCAGTCAAAAAATATATATCAACCCGCGCATTCATTTTTTGTTTGTGGTAATTTTAGTACCCTTAATTTATATTTTCGTAGCGTTTTTTTTTTTTAATTTAATAGTGGATTGATTAAAGAAACGATCTATCGCAGTGTCATTTTCATTGGGGCTATAAATGAAAGTGTTGTAAAATTATTAATCTTCAAATATAGGATTATAATACCAAGGACCTATATACTAATAGTATATAGGTCCCTGATAATACTCAAATTTTTATGTAATCAGCATTCTCCGAGTCGTCTGTAAAGTGTCATTCCTTTATTCTGGGGCAATGTTCTTGAAATTAGTAGGGTGTGTATGTGTGTGCAATTTGATGGCCTACCAATCCGTAGAATATAAAATAAAATTACATAATGTCTAGAGCTAGACCTGGTACGCATACTTGGTCCTTACAGCTGTACATTGGACAAGGTGCGATCCCCTGCACCAGGCCTACCCCTGGTGTACACGTGCGTGCCCGAAAGCGGGTCAGTAAATCTCAACTGTCGTACATGTTTAATATACTTAACAATGACATTTACATTGATCATATAACTTAATATATATATATGAATTAATTATTTAAAGTTACGATATGCAGATTACCATGATTACTTTCGTGTAAAAAGTTAATTTTGATTTTACAATCACCCCCCTTCCCCCCTTATTTACTTGGACTCTATTAATGTGTCTTACACAAGACTCAGCACAATCACAACTTTGGATGGGGGGTTATTTTCCCAATATCTGTAGATAGAAGCTAAGTTGATTTAGAAAATATTGTATTCATGAATGAAAATTCAACCAAAACAGTGAAAAAAAAAATACCAAGCTTATTCCTGCAAAATTCAATTAGGACTATTTACATCGCGTAAACAAAAATTTACTGAAAAAGAAATTCGTAAACACCACAAACAATATCGGAACAACATTTTATGTGCATTGGTAAGTAAACCTTTTTTGTCCTCGCCGGAGCCTCGGTAATTCTAGTACATGTATACACAGTGTACATGTAGCTGCACGGACTACTCGTGGTCTCCTAAGTAACTGGTGGATTCCTGTGTATTGTGCGCGTTCGAGCGGAGAGGGATTTCCTGTCTCACAGTGACACTGTACTGGGTATAATTTCACACCTTTGTGAAAGACAAAGGATTTGGATTTTCGCAACATTTTGACAGATTTATAATATAAAATCATAAACCGGGAGGATTATAATTTTTGACCCCCCCCCCCATATTCCCCTACTGTCGTCTGCATGAACTTAATATTTTTTTTAGCATAAGGTTGTATGTTTCAATAACATTTATTAATTTTACATTTGGATTCACAAATTCATAAATTAAAATGACTTTCCCTGAATATGCTTGGTCTTCTACAAATACAAAAAATTGGAATGTTAACACTGAGCGCTGTTCTACATGTACGAGGGTTGTTCGAAAAGTTCGTGGACAACAGTCATATCTTTTTTATTTGACGTCATATGTTATCCAAATTTGATAGAAATATTTTAACAATAAATCCAACTGATATGTATTAATTTTGACAAAATATTACGATTGATTAAAAACTTATCCAGATTTTAAAAATAAAAAAATCGGATCGCAGAGCAGGTCGAAATTTAGTCAGTTACACACAATACAATAAATATTGTCTATAGACATATTCTCTGTAAAATGGAGGGAAAACGAAAAACTACCTAGAAATTCAAATTAAGAATTATCACATCGATACGTGTACCAAATTATGGTTTTATATTTTGCTTTGTTGAAAAGAAATCAACATGAGAAGATAAGTAGTCCTTATTAAAAACGACAAAACGATGACGTTTTAGAACGTCACGGAGCAGCAGATACCGGACAATTTTGTGTTTTTCTCAGAAAAATTCCTGAATAAACTCTAAAAATGTTGAAGGAATCAAGAAAATATGTCACAAGCGAGTTGTGCATGTGTGTACAAATAGTACAGGCAATATTTGAGTGACAGGGACTCTCTATCGGATGAGGATGACCTGTGAAGAAACGGTTTTACTATAAACATCTGAACAAAACTTTCGAATTTGAAACGTAAATAAAAGACAAAGGAGCTTCAGAATTGCTTATCCTGTGAAAGCAGAATAAAGCACTAAAAGAAATTAAAACCTTAACGAAGGAAATTATACAATGAGATCAATTCTTAAAAAATAAATGTCAAGTATTAAAAAAGAATTTAATGAATGGGCATTGGAATATTCTGTGTGAAATGTATAGGTATAGTATCTATTATAAATTTTCGCCGCTATGTGTTGACGTTACATTGCCATTTTGTGTGCTCCGCGGGTACAAAACATGTTGATTTTAAAATGAAGTAAATTTATATGTGTTAAATCGAATGGAATGAAACTTCACACATCAAAAAAACAAATATTTTTACATATTATAATGTGCTTGTTTTAAATTTCCAGTGAGTAATATAACAAAGACGGACATCGTCCACGAACTTTTCGAACAACCCTCGTATATGTACTGTGGACATGTTCCTACAAAATAACGACAAGCTAAAATAAATGTATTTCATTGCGCAGTTAATCCCATACGTTGGCATGGGTGGTTATAGAGGTGTACATGTAAATGGTAGAAATATAATATTAATTCTTTGACATATACATGTATAGCAAATGGACGGTATATCAATTTATCATGCACAACGGTATGCACCCCGTTTCATCTGTTTGCTATTATTATGCGGAAAGAAAATTTTAAGCTTTCTCTTAATTCATTTTCACATTGAGAGTTAATTAAGTAACAATCTAAACTGCATACAAATATTTCTACTACTCAGTGTTTTCAGTTAGCATGCTTCTCCCATGAACATTGTTCGTACTTACGAGAAGATACCTTTATGTATGCTTTCAAGTCGAAATGCGTTGCCGTTTAAAATGAATTTTGCCGATTTAAAAAAAAATACGAGAGAGAGAGAGAGAGAGAGAGAGATTACTGCACATTGCCTATAAACATGTTTCTGAATATCTAGCTCTTCCATCCATTGAATATTTATCGAAACATTATTGCGTTTCATTGTTAAAGTGATACACGGTACATGTTCATTAATTTAGAGAAATAAAGTTTATGCTTATGCTGAGGATATAATTTATTTTTCAAAAACATGTTTTAAAAACTTACATTTATCAAACATCAGAATAACTTTAAAAAAAAACAAAAAACAAAAAAAACAATTTTTTTTTTTTTTTTTTT
>PRKT01001961.1:7609-16439 GCA_003671525.1 Saccostrea glomerata | reverse complement strand
AGGGGGGGGGGGGGGGTGTCTGATCTCCCTTGCCACTGACACCCTTTAACCTGAATTGACAATTGATTTTATGACTCCATAATAGTAGAATTTTTTCCATTTGACTATATAAACGAGGGTTTTCCCTTTCTTAGACTGAGCTCATATCTTTTAAAGAAATTAATGTATCTGAATTAAATTTTCAGAGTGGATAAAGCGTGTTCCTGGCAGATAAATTTCGAAGTTTTATCATGTTTACTTTAAAACTTTCCGAGTTACAAGATCTCAAATGATATCGCTCTTTAACACCCGAAGCAATTTGCAACGTCAAAAAAATACATGTCAACGGTTCATTATTTAAAGGAAATATTTCAATTACCAGAATCAAATTCATAAATTACACGAAACGGTTATAGTTACAAGTGTGAAATATCTTAATTACTAAGACATGATCAAACATTAAAATATGTAAACAGAGTATATTCATGTACAGGTATTAAATAATAGTTTTTTGAAAAGTTAAAGCTATTATTTTCGGGCTTTTCGTCTGTTTTCTGTAATGGAGTTGCACAATGGAACTCTTGCTCATTTTTTAGCCCTATCTTTTATTTTAGTTACTGTTATTCACACATACATAGAGAAACCGTTTTAGTCATTTTGAATACTAAGGACGAGAAAAAGTTTCTTATTCTACCAAGCATTTATGACTTGTACATTTCTGTAAGAGTGAATTCAGGATCAAAACACTTGAACATAGTCCAGTGCGCAGCGTGTATCAACGCAGCCGCCATTTTTCAAAAAGTTGGATCTTAACCCCATGTTAATAAAACGTTATAAAATTAATATTTATCAAAGCATAAACACCAAAATTTGAGGAAATATAGTTAATGAAACAATATTGAGAATATTTACTTCCATTCAAAAAATAAAAGATAGTTAAGTAATCACTTTTTTGTAGTATTTTAAATATAATATACGAAATTTTAATTGCAATTTTTGGGTATTGCGCCGCCTTCCTACACCAGACAATGAAATGTGTCTTTTAAAGTGGAATGATTTGTGTAGTTAATCCATATTTGTCCATAAATTTATTAAATATTGTTGGTTTAATTTATATACGAAGTTTCATTAATGTATGACATAGGGTTCCTACAAAACATCGCTTGTCTACGAAATTTTGGGACAACCCTTACATATTTTTTCCTGTGTTTATGTCTGTTTGCCTGTCAGAAAATTTAACCTTGTCTATATTTTAGTTTTAAGTGGATTGGGCTATACACATGGCTTCCATATTTCATAGGTAATTTTTTTTTTGGCAAAACTTTTTAATGGGTACCACAAATTTTGACCTGTCTCTTGACCTTGGAGTTTGACCCACTTTTACAAGAAAAATACCTTAAACTTGGCCTAATTTAGGTTTTGAACAGTTGGTGCTAGGACTTTCATGCTTAACATGTGTAATCATTGTGAACTTTCAACAAGTATAAATATATTTTACCTTGACCCTAGAGTTTAAACCAATTTAACTTTAACCTTGGCAATAACTTTTGAACAGGTGAGGAAGTACTAGGGATTTCTCTCTTATTTGACATGTGTATTCCTTGTGACAAGACTTTCCCTTTGATACCAACAATTTTGACCCTTTGACCTTGAACTTGGAGTTTGACTTAAATTTGAGAAACTTCAACTTTTGACAAAAGCTGCCATAACAGTTGCTTTCACAACAAACAAGCAAATTACAAAAAATTATTATTATAAGAGCTGAAAAGGTTGTGCATATTAAAATATACTAAGCTCTACGGATGAATTAGATATACCAGTTCAGCTTTATTTTGCTACCCAAAGCACCTTGATTAACTATTTACAAGCATACTGTTTTCTGAAATGTCCTGCTTTCTGTCGTCCATCTGTTTGTCTGCAAACTTTTTACATTCTTAACTTCTTAAGAACCACTGGGCCAATTTCAACCAAGTTACCTGTAAATATGCAGGGGACTTTTTTCCAACATAAATCGTCTTCTCAAGAACAGCAAGGACATTTATTGTCCCCCTTTTTCGCTAAAGGTAGTGTAACCGAGCAGTAATAAGACCAGGTCACGTTTAAATTAAATCTTTATTAAACAGCAACAAACAGCAATGGCATATGCCTATAAAATAATATACATGATTATAACTTCAAATAGAATGAAAAATAACATTAGTTATGAAAAAATAACAAGTAGTTATGAAAAAGAAAAGTATTTCATAAGAAAATACCTTTACGGACAGCACGGCCTCGAGAAGTTGTGACCTTGAAAACTTGCTGGCGGGACAAGTATTTTCAATCGAACATGAGTATTTATACCTAGACCTACTGCGCAAGTTGATTGAGTTGATTTTAAATTTTTTAAAAATACGCCAGTCAGGAATGAGATTACAACGAGTGCCCGACAAAAGCCTTTACAAAATGTTAGAATCATACTCAATTAATTCAATAATCGAATAAGAAGTAAGTTAACAAAAATGAGCATTGGCCTAAATAAATATATGAATTAAGATATGTAATTACTTGGTCAGAGTAGGGGACATTTAATCTCATTTGTTTGTCAGTCTGTCCATCTGTCACAATAAATTTAACATTGGTCATCATGGTCATATATTTTGAATGAGAAGAGACAGGACTTTTATATGAAACTGAGATTATACCATTCTAAATACACTATGATTTTTATTATCTATGACCTTGAAGTTTGACCTACTGTCATAAGCAAATTAATTGTTTTAAATTGATCATTTTGAAAGACAAATGAAAGGGCATTCATATTGTACATGCATGTATATTACCTGTGATACATATTGTAAGATTTTTCCAAACGTATCATGACTTTTTGACTCTGTGACCTTTACCTTGAAGTTCAACTTACTTTTCAATAATGTTGTATATCTTTTTGATTGAGAAGAGATACGACTTTCACATTTCAAGTGTACATTACCCATAACTAGATGTTTCCCAAGATGCTATGATTTTTTACGCCTTGACCTTGATGTTTTACCAAAATTTCAAAAGAGTGAACTCTCCCAAAAAAGGATAAGGCCACTGTTTAAAGTGAACTAAGAAATAGGGAATACGGGGCTTTTTGAATAACAAACATCATTTTTCGACCCCTATTTGACATCCCGGGGCAAAATCAAAATTCCAAAACCTTACTACACATTTACATGACCCCACCAACCATCTCACAAAAAATGATAAGCTGCTGAATAAAATTTAACAGGAGTTCGGGGAAAAAGGGGCTTTTTGCATGAAAAACGTCATTTTTCAACCCCCATTTGACCCCCCGGGGCAAAATCAAAATTCCAAAATCTTACAACACATCTACATGACCCTACCAACCATCTCCCAAAAGATGATTAGGCTGCTGAATAAAATGTAAGAGAAGTTCAGAGAATATAGGGCTCTTTGCATTAAAAACGTCATTTTTCGACCCCCATTTGACCCCCCGAGGCAAAATCTTAATTCCGAAACCCTACTACACATCTACATGACCCCACCAACCATCTCCCAAAAGATGATTAGGCTGCTGAGTTGAATGTAAGAGAAGTTTAGGGAAGAAGGGGCTTTTTGCATAAAAAATGTCATTTTCGATCCCCATTTTACCCCCCGGGTCAAAATCTGAATTCTGAAACCTTACTGCACATCTACTTGACACATCCAACCATCTCCCAAAAAATGATTAGGCTGCTGAGTAAAATGTAGAAGGAGTTCAGGGAAAACGGGGCTTTTAGCATAAAAAAACGTCATTTTTAACACCCATTTGGACCCCCGGATCAAAATAAAAATTTTGAACCCTTACTACACATCTACATGACCCCATCAACCATCTTCCAAAAGATGATTAGGCGTCTGAGTTGAATGTAAGAGAAGTGCATAAAAACGTCATTTTTCAACACCAATTTGACCTTCGGAGCAAAATCAAAATTCTGAAACCTTACTGCACATCTACATGACACCACCAACCATCTCACAAAAGATGATTAGGCTGATTAAAATGTAAGAGGAGTTCAGGGAAGATGAGGCTTTTTGCATTAAAAAACGTCATTTTTCGACCCCCATTTAAGCCCCCGAGGCAAAATCTAAATTCCGAAACCTTACTACACATCTACATGACCCCACCAACCATCTCCCAAAAGATGATAAGGCTGCTAATAAAATAAGTAAGAGGAGTTCATGGAAGATGGGGCTTTTTGCATAAAAAACGTCATTTTTCGACCCCTATTTGACCCCCCGGGGCAAAATCTGAATTCTGAAACCTTACTGCACATCTACTTGACACCACCAACAATCTCCTAAAAGATGATTAGGCTGCTAAGTAAAATGTAGGAGTTCAGGGAAGACAGGGCTTTTAGCATAAAAAAAACGTCATTTTCGACCCTCATTTGGACCCCAAGATCAAAATCAAAATTTTGAAACCTTACTGCACATCTACATGACCCCTCCAACCATCTCCCAAAAGATGATTAGGCTGCTGAGTTGAATGTAAGAGAAAATTTGGGAAGAAGGGGTTTTTTGCATAAAAAACGTCATTTTTCGACCCCCATTTGACCCACCGGGGCAAAATCATATTCAGAAACCTTACTGCACATCTACATGACACCACCAACCTTCTTCCAAATGACGATTTTGATTGTATTTACAAAAAAAAAACTGATGGCTATTATGACGTCCTGCACAGGTTCATTATCATTATCATCTTCACGTCCGTTTACAAAGAGAGGAATTTCAATCGCCCTCGAAAATGGCCGGATACATACGATTTTTGCAGTGAATAATTACAAATATCTGCACAAAATATTCTTTGCATATGCCTCAGATATTACCGGTAATCTATGTTTTATTAATATGTATTGATACAAAAATATTTGAATCTCTAATTGTATAATAATAATTTTAATAATTATAATAATAATAATGATGATAATAGAAACAGTTCTTTAGCAGAGCTCCTTAGTTTTTGCTTTTGTATACAATTTTGGCATCTCTTTCGAATATCGAACAATGAAACATATGGAGATAACAGACAGCGTTTAGGATAAAACAGTCCACAAAACAATGCAAAATAGAGCAAAGAAAACACAGATCGCCAACACATCAGAGTTGGGATTAGGTGCTTTGGAGAACAGAGCATACCCTGCTGACAGGTCACCCCCACGGTCTGCTCCTTGTCATGATCGGATCCGTCGTCAATGCAGTGTATTATTGATAATGGATTAACAATCAGTATCAAGAACGTCAGTCAACATTTGATTTAATAACAATTGTTATTGATGGCGAAGTCATATTATCGACCATATAACCTACGAAGAGATGACTTTAAACGAGCCGCATATATATTTGTTTCATGAACTGGCTTTTCAATAATGTACCTCGTTTTACCAATTGGTCATACTAATAGCATCCTCTTTCGCGTCGAATCAACAGAGATAAATTTAGTTCTATGCAGGTGATGAAAGTATATTGTTGCATACGTAAGGTACCTGGTAAGTTGACGATAGAGCTTGATTGTTGGATAGCCATTGACGTCTTTTTCAAGTAAAATATCCAAATATGAAACAGACTCTTATTTTTTTCGTCGCTTGTTTGATAAAGTGATAAGTAGCAAATACTGTAATACTAAAATGTCATACCAAATACAAAAGGATAAATAGCAAATAGAAAGAACATGTATAAGATTATCTTTTTGCTTTTTCAAGTTTTTTAATATTTAATATGTCCTGCGAATGAGACGTAATGCTTTCCAAAGAATATTTGTGCTGTACTCTGTAGATGCACTTCTCTGAACTACAAATGTATGACGTCATAATTGAAAATGACGTTACGTTAAGTCACTGTATACTGTAATGATTGGGAGAGTGACTTAAACTTTAAACACTATTTCAATCTTCATATAAAGATGCAAAATGCTTAGTTAAAAACAAACATGTTTTCTTCAAAAATCTAATATATCCGAAAAATTTAGATAACTTTGCTTTATAACTCTTTTTTAAGATTCAGCATGTTCAAACTATATACAAAAATTAACGTTTTACATTTACCCTTTGTTTTTTACCGGTAGAGAGAGGCAGAATTCATAATACATGTAAAAAAGAGCCTGGCGCAGGTGATTAATGAGGATTTATTCAATATCTTTTGTGGAGATATGTGAGAAGAGTTTCCACTCTTACTTAATCCTGCTTGGGAAAAAAATGTATGATGGCTTTGTTTTACAACAGATGACGATATTGGGAGGAAAATACTCTCAGATTTTTCGGTAGGTTGACGTTAATGGGAAATAAATTGACAAGTACCAAAGAAAATGTATAACTTTTCCGAGGCACCTTTCCGGTTCACAAAGATGCAACGAGTTTATTTATGTGACAAAAAAGTTAATAATAATATTGTTAATAACCTGCGCCGAAGCGATTTATGTGAAACATTCCACAAAAGAAGGAATGACCATCACGTGATCAACAAGGTCATGTGATATCGTAAGAAATATATATATATAGCCTAAAGAATTGTCTATATGAACTTGGCGTACTTTAGTCCATAACTTAAAAAAAAACTCAAAATCAACTTTGCAATGCAGTGTTCTAAATGCATTTTAAGCTCCGGGCAGCCTTAACAGTACTGCGTACCAAATAGACCGCTCAGGTGCCATTCGTCGTATACCTGATAAATATAAACCCCTGTCCTTTTGAGATCTGTCAACAAGGGGAGATTTTACCTAATTCTACTTCCGGTTTTTGCAGGTATCTTTGTTTAATTCCTTTAAAGACCGATACTTTTTTCTGGGTTTCAAATTGATTTCTGGTCTTTATTACCTTCTTTCACCTTTCCATTCTCATCATGTATACATGTACATCATCTGAAGAACTTGTATTTCCAAAAAGAAAACTAAAAGAACATTATCTTTTTCAATTAAGTCAATAAGTGAAAGATAATGAAGGAAATATTCAAAACTTGAAAAAAAGATGGTCTATTTGCTTAATTGCATTTCTCCGATGTATTTCTGATAGAGTTTCGGGTGTCAAAATTTGTAAACAATCAGACCTGGTTTTTTTTTTGTATAGCCCATGAAATAAATTATATCATTTATCATTGGAATAATGAATAAGAGTTCCATAAACAATTCACAAGCACTGCAGTTAGGTTCTGTTGACTAATATGTTTAAAAATCGATACTACAATCATTGGAGTGTGCTATTTGGTGTGAACTAATGTATGCGAACCAGAGTACATGTAAAACGGGATATTTTTATTTCTTTTAAGAAAATACATTAACTCAATGCTCTTTTGAGTATATGGATTCACCCGATGCATCTGCATTTTGCTTCTTTCCAACTACAGGGAATACGGATCCCCGTACGACGCCCCATGCTCCTACAAGTTCTGAGGCAATTCCCGCTGTTACAGCTGCTCGAGCATGAAAACTGACTCTGGACAGGATCGACAACTCCCAGTGATATAACACACAGCACAAGGATAAAGACATGAGTCCTCATCTGAAACATAAGGTAACTAGTGAGATACACACAGCACAAGGATCAAGACATAAGTCCTCATCTGAAACATAACGGACAATGAACTTATATCTACTCTAGATGATGTCACTTTACACATAAAATACTAATATGCTTCTTTTAGTTAACAAGTAGGATTTATATCACTTAACTGATACCCTCACCTTTTTAAAATAAAATGCAATGATCCTCAAAACAAGTACATGTAAGAATGTTAACTAACAGATAAAAATGTTTAATCAGTAAAGGGGACAAACAATGGTCGATCAATATATTTCAATAATAAAAAAGATGTGAAGGCGAGAGATAGATCACATTTGCTTACAAATTTCACGCTAAAATTATGTCTTAGGAATAGTATGTATTCCAGGCCCTTGAAATTCGTCTACGCATGCAATGAACCCCATGTTTTGATCTGTGAAACAAAATAATTCGAAGGGATATATTGTTTGAACTGCTTCGAAATACAGATTTTTTTAATTCGTTATTTTGTAGGTCACTAACGCGAATAAACATTTACAGGAAATCCAGAGAATTGTTGTAATTTTTAATTTTGGTATACGTTGCTCGCTTAATAGTACTCATTTTCATTCACAAAGCGATTTTATTAATCTCTTTGAGGAAAAAGGGACATCCAAGACTTACTTTGACTTATTCATGTTTATGGTATTTTACTAGAGATGTCAGACCTAGGATTCACTGTAAACGATCACAGAAACGCTATACCGTTCAGCCGATGTGGATTGTAAGCTTTGGGTTACATATTGCACTTAAAAGCTTTCTATAGAAGGCAAAAAGAATTTTAGTCAGTGAGATACTAAAAAAGAAAGAAAAGTATAATACAAAAAAAAACGTCGTGTGAGGATAGACACTGTCTGTTTAGTGTTATGTTTGATTGATTCTTTGATTGATTGATTGTATATTGTTTAACGTCCCTCTCGATAATTTATCAATCATATTGAGACGTCACCGGTGAATGGTTTCAAACTTTTACATTTTCTCGGCACTCAGGGCCATGGAGCAGAGGGGGATCTTTATCGTGCAAACGCCTGCCGCTGACACGGGGTCTCGGTTTTCAAGGTCTCATCCAAAGGATCCGCAACTTTCACTTCAAGTGCCGAGGGCATGGCGAAGGAACACTATCCATTTTTATCGACTTAGGTCTGTCGCAGCCGAAATTCGAGACCCGATATCAAGAAGCGAGCGCTCTACTGTTATGTTTGAGTACATGTTCATAATTTTCATTTTTTTTATTATCTTTTTTTTAATCAAACAAAAAATATATATCACTGCAAGCATCATAAGAATTTTCA
>PRKT01001960.1:22998-40839 GCA_003671525.1 Saccostrea glomerata | reverse complement strand
TATCTTTTAAAACTAGCAGATGAAGCGGAAGCAGCCGCTGAGAGGAAGGACATGAAGACTGTCTACATGATTACTAAGAAACTAAGAGGAGACAGAGGACAGAATCAGGACCTCCCACTGAAGGCAAGCGATGGCACATTAATCACTGAAGAGCAAGCCAAGCTAGCGAGATGGAGGGATCATTTCCAGCAGACCCTGAATCAGCCTGACCCACCAGCTCTTGCAGAAATCAGCGAGGCAGAAGAGGACCTGGACATCAATCTGGGACCCATCTCACTACAGGAGGTGAAGGACGCCATCTGCAAGTTGAAGAATGGCAAGGCACCAGGAGAGGATGGAGTCTGCGCTGAGATGTTGAAGGCAGAGGAACAGGACACCCCACGACTTCTTCAAAGTATTCTCCAAGATATCTGGGACAACGAGGAAATTCCAAACAACTGGAGAAAAGGAGTCATGGTAAAACTCCCAAAGAAAGGGGACCTGTCAGACTGCAACAATTGGAGATGAATCACTTTGCTGTCCCTCACGAGCAAGATCTTTAGCCGCATCATCCTCCAGCGCACCACCACAGCAGTGGACACCATCCTACGACAGGAGCAGGCTGGATTTAGAAAAGGACTATCTTGCATTGACCACATCTTCGTTCTCCAGATACTTGAACAGTCGCACGAGTGGAACAGCCCACTTTACCTGGTGTTTGTTGACTTTGAGAAGGCCTTTGATAGCCTTCACTGAGCATCCCTCTGGAAGATCCTACGACACTATGGCATCCCGCAGAAACTGGTGAACATCATCCAGTCCCTATACGAAAACATCGAGTGCCAAGTAAAACATGACAACAAACTTACAGAACCCTTCGGAGTGGATACTGGCGTGAAGCAAGGCTGCATTCTGTCTCCAATGCTCTTCTCCCTTGCTGTGGATTGGCTCATGCGCAACGTCACCGAAGGAAAACGGCAGGGCATTCAGTGGACTCTGACCACAGTCCTAGAGGACCTGGACTATGCTGATGACCTGGGGCTTCTATCTAGTAGACATCAGGACATACAGCAAAAGACGGAGACCCTCAGCGAAATAGCCAACACCATAGGACTCAGAGTTAACACCAAGAAAACGCAGGTCATGAGAAAAAATGCCAGAAACATAGACCCAATCACAGTCAACGGGAGGCAGCTGGAGAACGTAGAGGAATTCACCTACTTGGGCAGCAAAATGACAACAGACGGTGATTGCGAGCAAGAGATTAAGACCAGACTCAGCAAAGCCAACCAAGCTTTTGCCATGCTCAAACCCGTTTGGAAATCTACAAGCCTCAGCATCCAGACAAAAATCAGATTATTCCGGAGCAATGTCCTTAGTGTGTTGCTATATGGATCTGAGTGCTGGAAGACCACTGTCACCATTGAGAAGAAACTTGAAGTGTTCCAGACCAAGTGCCTACGTCGCATCATGAAGATCTTCTGGCCCAACACTATTTCCAATGAAAATCTCCGAAACATGGCAAATATGGAGACTCTGGCAGAGATGATCTAAAGGCGACGCTGGAGATGGTTGGGACATGTCTGCCCCATGCCTACCAGCTCCATTACCAGGACAGCTCTTGGCTGGACACCACAGGAACAGAGGGCGCCCAAAGGAGACTTGGCGGCGCACCATTGAGAGAGACCTGAGGAACAGAGGACTCACCCTGCAGACAGCCCCCAGAGCAGCAGCCGACAGAGCCAATTGGAGAGCCCTTGCTGTCGCCTCAAGTGCCAGACGGCGCAGAGAGGACTGAGTGAGTGAGTGATCTTTAAGTAAACCCAATCAAAATTAACACAAAATGAATAAAATACATTTATTGCGCCTTTCATGTATTTACAATAAAGAAATCTATTTGATGGTCAAGTTCAATAATGTTTTAACCCTTATTACACTAATCAGACTAGTGTTGTTGGGGAAGTGTTATTTATTTCCAATAATTGTACAATTATGATTTGGATCGGTTTAATATTGATTGGGATTGACCAAAATAAAAAAAAATAACTGGTAAGTTATATGACTTCAATGTTGCAGTGCATGCTATTAATGTAATACACATCAAGCATATCAATCTAATAAGACTGCGAAACATTAACTGGGACAATTTAACGACTCATTAGGCTCATGTGTTTCAATAGCATAAATGAGATCGCTATATATATAGCAGTCACTGCACGACGCGCTAGAAACTATAACGTCTTGACAACTTCGGCACGTCCCGAATGTAAATTTGAAAGCCTCGGCGCGATCGGTTTACACATCAAGCATATAAATCTAATACACATCAATCATATCAATCTAATAAAACTGCGGAACATTAACTGGGACAATTGGAAATAAACAGCTTACGTCTTTTCTATCTGTTATAATCAAAACATTCAGTGATAGACAATGAAATGGGTGGGTACAATTCGACGCGGACGTGTGGAAAACATCGGATTCATTGAAATTGCACATAGAAATTCATTTTCAATCCACCTGAGCTGTTTTCAAAGCAAAGAGTGAATGTATGATCCAAAAATCAGCTAATTTCAACTCCCAAATACATATTGTTTGAAGTTCACATTAATATGAGTTTAATCTTATAATTTTAAGAACGCGAAAGATCATAGTAGACAAATTTTATTTTTCAGGAGATACATTGATTCCAGAAGGGGGAGGGGTGTTAGAAATTGTCGAGTCAGGTCATGGCTTAACATGACAATATATTTTAATTCTAGGATTATAAGAGCGCATGAGTTTTATACTTATTCTCACTCTCACTGAAAACTGTTGGACAACTTTTTCTAAAAATTGTTCAACCCCCCCCCCCCCCTCAACACAAAGTTATACATATACATGTATTTATCAAACAGAAATGATATATTTGTCCCTGAAATATTAATTTATTTAAAACACTGGCCAAAAAAAAATTCAAACTGTATTAAATTTTTATGAAAATTAAAATTATTTGACTTCTGGGTCAATCAGTTATAATCTGCCTTCTAACATAGCTGATGTTGATTGAAAATGAATTTCAATGTGCATTTTCAATCCGATGTTTTCCCCACGTCCGCGTCAAATTGTACCTGCCCATTTCATTGTCTATCACTGAATGTTTTGATTGTAACAGACAGAAATTACGTAAGCTGAATATTTCCAATTTTGCCAGTTAATGTTACGCGGTCTTAAATTGTGCTAAACCATTAAAACATGAGGCAAATATTCAGACATTAAACACACGCCCCTTTCCGGGAAAAGGATAAAAAAATAGATGAATACATGTTCCTAGAAAGTGCAGTAAAATTTAAAAACACATCATAATTTAATGCAAGTTAAGCTTCTCAATGATTAAGACAATCGATCTTTTTTAATAGAGGAGGGCGGAGGAGTTGTTACTTGAAAATATTTTGACATTCATTCATGCATAATTTATTTTCCCCATAAAAGGGGTTGATTTCATAATTCCCTTTCTAGTGAGTCATTGGCCTATCAAACATTCGAACTGGTACTCAACTGTAAAAGCGTATAAACAAAATTAAGAAATGCTAAAAGTGAAATTAAATAGTTTGTTCGACTACATGTACCTCTGCAATAAGGGGATGGGTCTATAATTATGCTCTGTAAATCAATGGACTAGGGAATATACCAGATTGACCAGTTGACATCTTAATTCACCGGCTTGAGATCAATACGAACAGGTTCATTTTTGTGAAGTTTTCTGAATTCACAAACAGGAATATTTAATGAATGAGGACCTTTTTTCATTTTCACACTGCAATATGTACCAGATTGATTGATTGAATGTTTTACGCCGAATTGGCAATATTTCAGCCACATATCGGCGACATATGTATCAGAAATGTATTTCAACAATCATTCACATGCCATGATTAATAAAAGCAGGGTAGTGAATATGTACATAAAAATTATCAGAAAGAGATCAACATTAAAACGACTAATCTTCAAAATATTTATTGATAATGTTGTTCATTAAAGTCATTTTGCAAAGAATCAAAATAAAAGGATACGTCTTGGTACAAATCGAACATTAATCGCGGTGTCCTGACAGTTCTTCACATTTTCTCTAATTTCTAATAACTTATTTGTCCGAACGAATTTTTAATTTGTCCGAACGAATTTCTAATTCGTCCGAATAAATAACTATAATTCGTCCATACAAATTTCTAATTTATCTGAACGAATTTCTAATTCGTCCGAACGAATATCTAATTCGTCCGAACAAATAACTAATTCGTCCGAACGAATTTCTAATTTGTCCGAACAAATAAAAATATGTTTTTACCTGGCCCTTGATTTGATTTGATTTGAACATATTTTATTGTTAAGATGTTAAAACAAAAGGATTGGACACAAGTACTTAATACTTAGAACGTCCTCTCCTTAATAACAATTAATTACACAAAGTATTGTTCAAAAATTAATTTACACTGGAACCAAAGCTCAATAAGATTATTTTACATAGGTAATGCATGTACAGAATTTAAATTTATGTAGTATGTACAAACGAATCAAAATACTCAAAAACGACCAGATCTCTTGATAAACAATTGCACATTTAAAAATAAACTTTCATTTTCAGAAATACTGATTGAATTATCTCCCCATAACAGAACATGAGTGTCTACTATACTTAAGGTATTCATTCTAAAAATAGCATCAAACAGGTCATTCCTTGGAGTATTGTATTTAGCACAAGAGAAAAAAAAAATGATATGCATCTTCTATTTTTCCACAAGTACATAATGGACTGTCAATAATATTACACCTAAATAAGTCTTTATTTAGAACACAATTGTGTCTTAATCTAGTATGAATTACACTCCAGTAACGATCACCAAAAGTAAAAAAGGACGGAATAGGTGTTCTATGAGAGTTTACACAGTTTTTGAAGGAACCTATAGTAGTAGATTGTCTTGTTTCGAGAGACAAAGAGTTCCACTCTCTTATTGCCATTGGAACAAATGATGATTTATATATATTTAATCTACACTTCGGGATGCAATAATTTTGTGACTGTCTTGTTACATAATTTGATTCTTGTGATCGAATATTTGGAAATATTTCTGTAAGATACTCGGGTACCATGTTATAATATATTTTATACATAGTTGTTCTAACTTTGGACATTCGTCTTACAGCAAGTGGTTCCCAACCAGTTTCAAAATAGAGAGAATCTCGCGATGCTAATGAAGTTAAACCAGTGACTATTCTTGCCGCTGCAAGTTGTAATTTTTCTAATTTTTCGGAATCTTGACTAGAACACCCACACCAAACTTCAGTTGCGTATTCTAACTGAGGTCTTATAAAAGAAGTATATAAAAGAGATAAAGTTTTAGCACTGACCCTGAATTGCAGTTTTTTAAGTAGACCTAATTTTTTATATGCATTGGTCACGATAGAATCAATGTACGCTGACCAAGTGAGGTCGTTTGAAAAGAGAATACCTAAGTGATTATATAATGATACAAAATCTAAGTCACAATCTTGAAATTTGAGCAATGGTAAATCTACATTTTTCTTGGTACTAAAAAATACAGCTTTGGTTTTCGTAGGATTAAATTTCAATAGCCACTGTTTAGACCACCGCTCAAGTTGATGTAAATCGTTATTTACTCCTAATTGAATATCATGTACATTTTCTGAACATTTCTGTAAAGAATTATCATCAGCATATAATCTGCTTAAGGTCGACATATTTTCAGCAACGTCATTGACATATATCAAGAATAAAAGTGGTCCCAATACAGACCCCTGGGGGACTCCAGCATGTAAAGATTTAAAACTAGACATAGTATTCCTATGCAATACTCTTTGTGTCCTTAAATCTAAATAACTTTGAAACCATAGTAATAACTTATCACTAACACCATATTTTTGTAGCTTAAAGAGAAGACCTTTATGCCACACCCGATCAAATGCCTTAGACAAATCACAAAAAAACCATACAACAGTATTTTCCTTCATCAATGGCTTTAGCTATGTAATCGTATGTCTCAATAAGTTGATAAACCGTTGAATGGCCTGGTAAAAAGCCAGCCTGATATTTATAAAAAAGATTGTTAGAATGAAAATAATTATAAACATATTTGAAAATAACTCGCTCCATAATTTTGCCTACACAGCTTAATAATGACACAGGTCTATAATTTGATAATAATGATGGGTCACCTTTTTTAAATAAAGGAAGTACATTAGCTATCTTCCATTGTTTAGGAAATACACATTCCCTTAAAGATCTGTTAAACAAAATACACAAAGGAAAAGAGACGCTAAAAATGGTAGCTTTCAACATTTTATGACTGATATTGTCAGGTCCTATGGCCTTGTTCACAGGGAGAATAGAGATTATATCAATAATGTCCTGCTCAACTAATTCAATGCTATTAAGAACACTATTACACAATAAAGAAAAGGCAGGTAATTCAGGTTCGACATCATGCGAAGACGAAATCGAAGCAAAATAGCTGTTTAACGCTTCAACCTTGTCAATATCGCTGTAAGAAATATGTATATCTCCATTTTCAGTAGTGTCCTGCAGCGGTGGAATATCGGACCTAACCTTGGTTTTAAAAACATCTTTTAATAATTTCCAATAAATTTTAGAACTTTTAATACTTGCTTCGATAAGATTGGTCTCAATATTGTTGTAATAGTTTGCCATTGCTACTTTTTTCATGTTATTTACTTTGTTACGTAGTTTTTTAAACTTATCCTTATCTGATTCTTTTTTGGTTTTGTGGGCTTTATCTCTTGCACGATTTCTCTGTCGAACTGTTTTTCGCAATGCGGAATCGAACCAGGGTTTATCTTTAGGCCTAATAGTTACTGTTTTTTCGGGAATACAATTTTTGACATGTTTTAAAAAACTTGTTGAGAAATTACTCTCCGCCTGATCTATATCGTTAGCGTCATTAATAAGTGCATTCCAATCTGTATTGCGTATGAGTGTGTTTAATTTCTCAAAATCTGCATTTTTATATAGCCATATTTTCCTTTCATATGATTGTGTTTGTACTGTATGTGATTTAAGATATATATATATGTGCCTTTGTGATCGCTAAGAGATTGTTCTACATCTATTGTCCCAGAGTCCAGTACATCGGCATGTAAATTTTCGCTGACAAGAATTGGGTCTATGAGGGATTTCGTGTTTTTCGTGACTCTAGTAGCTTCGTATACTGTGTTTTGAAAGGATTATTTTAAAAGAATTTCATTGACTACATGTGTGATTTGAAGATTTAGAAAGTTAACATTTAGGTCACCTATGACTAAAATTCTATCGGATATATCAACAGCTTTTTCAAGAGACCATTCGAACTTTTTCCAAAAAGAATTATCGGAATTAGGAGGACGATACACACAACAGAGCAAGATGTTGCAGGTAGGATCGCTTATTTCTACCCATACACATTCAAGGTTCACCGGTTCAAGATCAAGACGTCTATTAGTGCGCAACGAGTCAGATGCATATATAATTACACCGCCCCCGTGTGAGTTTCTATCTTTACGAAAAATTGAATTATATCCGTCAATAGGAATGTCTTCGTTTAAAATGTTAGCATCAAGATGGGTTTCTGTGAAACATAAAATATCGAAATCTGACACAATACTCAGAAACTTATCAAACTTGTTTCTTATACTTCTTACATTTAAATGAAAAATGTCTAGTGTGGATTGTATACTTTGAGATGGCCCCGGATTTGTCTCTTTGTCGCCTGACAACAAAATAAGGAAGTACATAATTTGTAACACATGATTTAAAAAAATAGTTTCTTGTACCCCTTTTGACAGTAAGCATTTGGTATTATTCCAAATATACTCACCGTCAATAGAAACGCAACACCCAAATTTAAGGGGTGAAAATTATATACGGGATTTAACTATGTACCAAAAAAGTTAGGAAATCTTTTACTTTGCCAAATCAGTTATTTAACGGTTGAATGATTTTCATTCCATTACCGGAAGTTGGTTTTTTAGCTCCCTGAACAGAAATCAAAAATTAGCATTTTTAATAAAATTATTGACAATATTTTGGGTTTTCAAGGTTTTGTACCTGTTAATTATAAGTCTTGTACCCAAAGTCCGGAAAAAATATCCTTCTTTCTCTTCCGGATGTGATGCCTGTATTTCCTCAAATTAACTGAAAGCACGCATTTTCATTGCTAATGTTGGAAATTTTCAAAATAAAGAAAAGGGAGAGCTACAGATGCAAATATACACTACATAACGACTTTTCGGGCTCATGTGTTTCAAAAGCATGAATGACAGTTCCTTGACCGGAAGTCCAAGGGTTACTACACTACGCCAAGTTAGAGAAAATTCGACCTCAGTATCTGAAAAACAGGCATTTAAAAAAGGACAAGAATATTTATTTCGCTCAGATTAAGACATTGATAAACTTACTGCATGGTAGAATTCGGGCTGCTTATGTTGTACAAGGCTGACTAGCACGTTTTAATTGAATGGTCGGAAGGGGGGATGTTTTAAAAGTTATGTGTTACTTTCTAAGTTCTAAAGATAACATTTTAAGTTTAAATGAAGTATCATTGTTTTGTAAATTTACTTTTTAAATTTATGTATTCATTCTTAATCTTATCTTTAAACCTTATAAAGTAACACATAACTCTAAAACATCCCCCCTTCCGACCATTCAATTAAAACGTGCTAGTCAGCCTTGTACAACATAAGCAGCCCGAATTCTACCATGCAGTAAGTTTATCAATGTCTTAATCTGAGCGAAATAAATATTCTTGTCCTTTTTTAAATGCCTGTTTTTCAGATACTGAGGTCGAATTTTCTCTAACTTGGCGTAGTGTAGTAACCCTTGGACTTCCGGTCAAGGAACTGTCATTCATGCTTTTGAAACACATGAGCCCAAAAAGTCGTTATGTAGTGTATATTTGCATCTGTAGCTCTCCCTTTTCTTTATTTTGAAACTTTCCAACATTAGCAATGAAAATGCGTGCTTTCAGTTAATTTGAGGAAATACAGGCATCACATCCGGAAGAGAAAGAAGGATATTTTTTCCGGACTTTGGGTACAAGACTTATAATTAACAGGTACAAAACCTTGAAAACCCAAAATATTGTCAATAATTTTATTAAAAATGCTAATTTTTGATTTCTGTTCAGGGAGCTAAAAAACCAACTTCCGGTAATGGAATGAAAATCATTCAACCGTTAAATAACTGATTTGGCAAAGTAAAAGATTTCCTAACTTTTTTGGTACATAGTTAAATCCCGTATATAATTTTCACCCCTTAAATTTGGGTGTTGCGTTTCTATTGACGGTGAGTATATAAGTAAGACACTCAATAAAAAAATAAACAAAGTCATTAAATCTTAGTACATAAAATAGCAGTGATTTTGATGTACATCTACACTTACAATAGAAAAGTCCGATTGCGGCCCGATATTGTTCAATTGTATTAGCCATTTTCAAGACATAGAGAGACGTATAAAGCAATATTTGAACTAGCCACAAGGAGACATATAATAAGTAAACATGCAAATTTGTTTGCAAGACCTTTGGTTAAAAATAAAAATGAAAAAACGTTGAAAAAAAGTTTGCGTAGAAAGAAATCAAAAAACAAAAAAGAACAGAACAATAATAAAGGAAACAAAATAAAAAATGTGAACAAGCATGAGGAAAATGGCACCTCTGTGTCACTAGTCAAAACATGGCGCGTAGTGACAGATGCATTGTTGAATGACAGTAAAAGTAAATGTACTATGTACAAGATTTTCCAAGTAACAGTAGTCATGCTGTAATTGTAATGGGAGAGTTTAGAGGTAAACAAGAAATATCTTAAATAGTCCATATTGATATGCATTAATAGTTATTATTAATTTGAAAAGTCTAAATTTAAGATTGCTTTAAACACTTTTGATTTCATGTTTATTGATGAATTGAAACACCACTTAATAGTTAATGGGTACCGGACTTACACGTCCTCAGAAATCACATCCTCTGGTGGATAGGACTGTGGTGGGGCCAGTTCATACAAATCTCTGATAGACTGGATCATGTATTTGCGACCCTTTTCGTGCAACTGGGTAAATATCCGTCCATCGCTTGTCCAAAAGGAATGTACTTTTTCAGCACGTTTCGCACTTGCCAGTTCTTTGACAATTGATTGTCTGTATTTTGTAAGGTCTTCGGTAATAAATATCGTAGAGCCTTTTAGCTTTCGTTTCGCTGTGTAGATTTTATTTTTTACTTTCCAATTCTTAAAGCGACATATAATTTGAATATTGCCGTCTTTGTTGGGTTTACCAATGGGATGTGACATAAAAATGTCATCCTCTTGGAGCTCTACGGATAAGTGCTGATTGCATATAGAAATTATTCTAGCATCCGTGTCTGTGCCTTGGTCGGGGACCGGGCAATTGTGAAATCTCAAGGAGTTTCTTCTTCCGTACTGCTCTAGGTCATCTACTGTATCCTCAAGATTCCAGATTTGATTTTGTAGATCAGTGTTTTGTTCTTCATAATTTTTCAAACGCCCTGTGAGATCAACAATTTGTTTATTTTGTTTTGAAATTGTATCAGCTTGGTTCTGAATTGTTTTATTTAATGCGCTAAAAACAGACTGGACTGCTAGCTCGATGGAGGGTTTGATAGCTTCTGCAAGCACTGGTATTAACTGGGCCATAAAAGTTTGGCTGTTCATGGAGTTGAATATTAACTCTGGTAGACTGAATGTTTTACCCTGAGTTTGGATAAATGGGGGTTGCTTATCAGTACCTGGTTCCCCAATGTTTTCAGTAGCAGAAGAATTAGCATTCACAGTTGAACTTTGATTACATTGAGAAAAATCATTTGAGGCTGGGACGGAGGTGATTGTATCTTTCCCGTTCATTTTTTCAAGTCCAGTTTCTACTGATTGATCACAAAGTTCGTTTAAATCTGGCAACGATGAAGATCTAAATCTTCTACGTGAAGTTTTAGTTAAACCTGGCCCTTCATCGGCACCGTAGTAATCAGTATACATATGTCATTATTAAATTTATTTTAGAAAAGCGAGGAAGACCAGTCGGATCAAAGCGTAGGATCCACTCTGATTCTTCAGACCATGAAGAAAACATCGAGAAGCCTGGTAATCATTTCTAAATCTACTATTCAGAGACCAGAAAAGCTAACGCTTACATGTGTTGATGTAAACTATTCAATAGCATAACCACTTTCTGACTTTTTGACCTTGACTTTAAACTTTTCTAATCTTTAATTTAATATATAATATATAATCTTTTCCCTAATTTTTAAATTGAGAGATATTTACATCAAACTTCATTCACTTTTACACATTTCCATGTTGCATTAGTAACCTGTAAGTAGCTTAGAACTTGACCTTGACTTAAGGTAAGACTTGCATTTGAGAAGTTTTAACCTTTGCAACAAGCTGCCATAAAATGGCATCATTGTTTCACAGACACATATTTTTTTTCTCCAGAAAATACAAGAGGCCGGAATAAAGGACCAATCCCTATTTCCAAATGTCTGGCAGTTGTATGCTGCACCTTGACCTGCCTCACTCTTTTAGGCTCTGAGGCCATGGTGGCTCACCGGGAGGAATACCAATCACTAACATCAAAGGAAAAGAAACAGTGGCTCTTGGACTTCTTTTGGAGTCATTCAAGGTCAATATTCACATTTGTAGAGGAATAATTACACTTATTCATTATTATCTTTATTTCTATGGTGAACCCCTTAGCAAGATTACTTTGGTGACCGCGCAGTATTCCGACAGTCAGATAGTCCGACAACCCAATAGTCCGAAGGTCCGATAGTCCGACAGTCCCATAGTCCGACGGTCCGATAGTCCGACAGCCTGGTAGTCCGACTGCCCGTAACTCGCAGTCACATATAACTAATTCATACAGCAGAAAACAGAAAATGCGTATTGAATATCATAACATAGTATAAAAGAAGTTTATCTTTAAAAAAGATGGTCAAAATGTCGGACTACCGGGCCTTCGGACTATCGGTCGGACTACTGTGTTGTCGGACAATCGGACCGTCGGAATACTAGGCTTGAAACCGATTACTTTGAGCAGAGGCTCCTACATCAAAGAAACATTTTTGCAACAACTGCAACATTATTTCCCAAAAACCACAGAATCATTTTTATATGACTGTCATGTAGCATGTAAAATATTGTTGTTCTTGTTTTTTTTTTAAGATTCAACGAAGAAACAAATACTTGGAACTATCTGTTCGTTATCGGTACTACAAGTGTGTGCTGTGTCGCCTTCAGACTCATTCTTGGGATTCCAAGATCCACTTTCTATGCTGTCCGGAAAATGTTTCTGAGTATGTAGCATATTTATGCCCCGCCATGAATATGGCCGGGTACAGAGTGATTGTCATGTCCGTCTTCTGTCCTTCTGTCTTTCCGTCCTTCGGATCAAAGCTCAGTTTCAAAGAAACTATCCAAGATATTTTCATCAAACCTCATAGGATGATAGATATTGATGAGAGCTATGCAACTGCATCAACATTTTTGACTTTGACCTTGATTTTCTCTTTTCTTGATTGAGTGTTAAGCTCAGTTGAAAGATACCATTCCAGATAATATTATCAAACAACATATGCTGATACACACTGATGAGAGCTATTCATGTGCATCAACATTTTGACCTTTCCTTTGACCTTACTTTTCTAAAATAAGTATTTAGCTTTAAAGATACCATTCAGGATAGTTTTTATCAAACTTCATATGTTGACACGTACTGATGAGAGCTATTCAACTGCATCAACATTTAACCTTGACCTTTCCACTGACCTCACTTTTCTTAAATTAGTGTTAAACTTGTTAAATTAGTGCCGATACATACTGATGTCACCAATTTAACTGCATCACTATTTAAAGATATTCTGAAATTGCAAACACAGATTCGAATTTTCATGTTGCATTACTGATATAACCTCGGCGGGGCATTCATGTCCTATGGACATATTTCTAGTTTATCTTGTTGCTTCCGTAGTCAGAGATAACACTGTGAGAAATTTGATGAAACTTTAACAGAATTTTTATTACATATTGCTTATGTACACCTCCTGTCTTACTATTTGATCTAACACATATTTTAGATTACCCATAACGAAACATGGACACTTCCATTATATTCATATAAAGGCGGGGGTATCATTGCTTACAGTATCTCTAGTTTACAAAATAACATATCTATAAATATATTCATAATAAATAGCATTAAAATAAGATTGGACATATTATATTTAACAGACAAGCAAAAGGTTATTGCGAGCCACAAACTAAAAGGAAAACAAACAAAATCCATGCAGGCTATGGCGTGGCTTCACCTATATGCGGACAACTTTGGCGAAAAATTACCTAACACCACTCAGATCCATCTCCCCCCGTGTTCTACCAAGCAACATATATATGAGACCATGGTGGAGGAGACCGGGGGAGATGTTGACCAACCAATATCACAGAGTCATTTCTTAAGATTATGGAGAGACGAAGCGCCATACATTGCAATCCCGAAGGTACATTTGTGCATGATTAAGAACAATGATAGTTTTAAGTTCGCATAACACGTCGGTGCGCAAACACACAACTCGTGACGGCGTGTTATGTGTCACCGCAACGGCGTGTTAAAATTCGAGCAATACTTATCTGTTCACTTTTTAGCTCACCTGAGCCTCAAGTGAGCTTTTCTGATCACATTTTGTCCGGCGTCCGTCTGTCTGCCCGTCTGTCTGTAAACTTTCAACATTTTCGACTTCTTCTCAAGAACCGCTGGGCCAATTTCAACCAAACTTGTCACAAAGTATCCTTGGGTAAAGGGGATTCAAGTATGTTGAAATGAAGGGCCACGCCTTCATTCAAGGGGAGATAATTGGGCATTAATGAAAATTTGGTGGCATATTTTAAAAATCTTCTCAAGAACAACTCTGCCAGGAAAGATGAAACTTATTGAGAAACATCCTCAGGTAGTGTAGATTCAAGTCTGTTCAAATCATGACCCCCGGGGGTAGGGCGGGGCCAAAATGGCCGACAAAAGTTTTACATAGAAATATATAGGAAATTTCTTTAAAAATCTTCTCCTCGAGAACAACAAAGTACGGAATATGTTATCAATGGTATAAAATAAATTTAATGTTACTTTTCTATATTTCTTTAAAAACAAGTGTAACTATCACGTAACCCTGCTACATTGTACTTTAAATTGTGTTGTGATTTTATTATTATTATTATTACTATTATTATTATTAATTGTTCAATGACAATTAATTAAAAACCTAACACCCCCCTCCCCCTCCCCACGAAAATAGGATTTTCGTGTTTTGGAAATAATGGACATTTCCTTTTTATATGCTTGTCTTCTTTTTTAAGAAACAACATTTTTTTAAAAAACTCTTAGCCCCCCACCCCACTTTAAATTTGCTTTCGACGCTGATCCATCTAGAGAACTAATGAATTAATATTTAAGAAAATTTAACCCAGTTATTTGAAAAATTACTAAAACAGGCTCTCCTAATTAGTCAAGGTCTTTTTTCTGTTCTATGATTGTACTATTTGTCCTCGAGCTCATACTCACGCATTACATATCTCTGTATACAATTGTCATTGTGAAGAGATTAATACATTTAGCTGAGTATTACCTACTGTTGGCTCATATATTCACCTCTGTCGTTGGCTCGCGCATATCACAGTGATAAACACGAGAAATGGTGCGTTTGTTTTAACAAAATAAATCACTTTCTATGCTTATGTCTGAGTTTTGAGATAATTTTTTTAATAAATCAATCCAGAATTAATAATTTAATTTGAATGAAACAATCCTGCAAATATCACGTTATAAATGTTATATCAAAAATCTTGACGTGAGCCCATTGCAGAGGTGTCCGAGAGAGGAACGAACGACAACTCTGCATGGGTGCAGGATGAGAGAAAGAAGAGGCAAGGGGAGGACGAAGTGCTTATGGTGAGACAGACATGAAGTGAAAAATCAAATATCAGTTATATCCAAATTTTATTTGACATTTCATCTAATTTTAAATATATAATATATTTAAAAATCTCTACATTTTACAAAAAAATACTGTAATTATTGTGTACTAAAATTACACAGTATACTATCACAAATAAGATTAAAATGCCCCTATTTCTTTTGAATGCTTATGAGCCGTGTAGCGAGGTGGTAAGCGCTTTAGTCTCAAAGCAATATGATACTTCCTTAAATATTTCAATAAAAGAATAATTTTTTTCCATTATTTTTTTCTCTCGGAAAAGTTTTATTTCTCATAATTTCATAAATTTTAATAATGCGAACTTAATTTTGATATTTAATTCACAAACTGAAAATGAATATGATTTCTTAATATCTTAAGCTATAGGCATTCTGTCCGCTTTGTTCCCCCATCTTCTTCAATAATTTTCGACGGGATGTAAAAAGGATTTTTTTTTTTTTGTAATACAAATCCTCTTATTAATAATAATCACTACTTAAACAGTTCAACCATTTTTAGATGCAAGTTTCTCTACAAGAGCTTTGCCTTCCTTCAGAGATTTCAAGAAATTTCAAGAAAAGGAAGCAGAGAGGAGACAGACATTTACCTTACGAAAGAGCAAGAAACCAACTCGAGTTAAAGTAAAATATTAACATTTCTATAATGTTATTGTTAAATCCTCGAAGATTTTTTCTGAAATTATAACTATTTTTACAAACGCCCATTGTAAAAATTAATGGTAAATTATGTTGTTTATTTAAATTATTAAATATAACTTTGAATTATTATCCGTTTTTTCATCAGCCAATATAATTTTCTAGTTTTCTTAAGAACACTTTCAATGACTTTTTTTAAGGGGGATGGTGGTGATGTAGAGGGATCATCTTTAAAACCCAAATCAGATTAAATATTGCAATTTAAGCTCGGTAAGCTGTGTATAACTGTTATGCTTCTCAAACAACAAGATTTTATTTTACTTTGACCCAATTTCTTTCCCTAGAAAATAATCCTGGATCCACCACTTCATTAAGCGTTCAAATGTACACGTAAATGCAAAAATAATTTTAAAAATTTAGGAATAAAAAAATCCTTGTAGGAGCAAAATGCAAATCATTACTATACCAATTACTTTATCATGTTTATACATGTACATCTACACATCGCTTCAATCATAACTTTTTTTCTGACCGATGATCTAAAAAAAAGTAACTATAATAAGGCATATACATGCAGCAATAATAATATGGGGTTATAATGGGGGATCCTTACCTCTTTTTCGGAGCATCATTTGTTATGTTTATTGAAAGCCCCCTCACACACATTATATTTACAGTACGAGTTTCCTACTGTATCAGAGATACGGGGCGGGGCTTGAGGCCCTCCCTCTGAAAAACCCAGCGGGGGGTATTTGTCCCTATTGGACAGTTCTAGTTTCTTTTTCGCTTTCATAAATGATTTTTGCTAAACTAGTATTCTTGACTTCCAAGGAAAACTCGCCGGGTTATGTCACAATTTTCGTTGTGTGTAGTCAAATAAGAGTAATGTGGAATTGTATTCATTGATATAATTTGACACTGAAAGAAGTTGGAACCTAATCCAACCTCCACCCCCTTGGCGCACGAAATGAGATTTCTGAGTTTGCATGGAAGTTCTTCATTTTTTACTTTTGCTTGTCAAGTATTTTAGGTATAAGATGATATTTTTTTTCTCTGATTGCCACCCCCCAACTTTCAAAACGACGCTACGTCCATGATATTCTATTTTTTTTGTAAGCCACTGATCAGTTGATTGGGTTTATTCATATTTTTATTGAAATCCATTGGGCAAATTTTTCAAAGTCGAATTTTGAAATTATTTTTCATAGATAAATGTCGGAGTGATGAGACTCACCATGGGCACACTGAAATATCAACGGGGAACATTACTGCCAATAGAAGTCTTCCCTAGCAATACAGAAATGGAAGTCCTAAAGGTGGCAACAGACAAGCATCATAAAAACAATAAAATGCTTCCAACAGAGGAATACATTCTGTTATATAAAGATGGATCCAGGGCTTGTAGTATACCGGGTGCAACAAATGTTTTTACTGTCAGAGGGTATAAAGATTTTCTAGGAAAGCCATTCCAGAATATGCAATTGTACATTTGCCCGAAAACAGAATTTGAATCAAGTAAGTTATTTCGGGCTAGTTCGGGGATAGTCTATATTTTCATCCAGAGTCACATTTTTCCTGTTATATAATAATAAATATCATTAAATGCATTATCATATTCTGCAGATGTATCGAACAGCAGCGATTCTGATGACCTCCCAGATCCAAAACTGAATAACAAAAAAGAGGTAAAAACTACAGTATTTTTTTACACTTATAGGTCTATTTTTATTTTGTTAATATTTTCATACATATGTATATGTATACTTTCGGTTGAAGGTAGGTGACGATTCATGGGAGGAGCTCGGAACACCAGAAATACTAAAACGTAAAAGGCCAGCTACAAAATCAAGTAATCGTGCACCTGATAGAGAGACCCAGAATATAAATTCTGTAAATCCAGCACCAAACCCAGAGAATCGAGCACTTGATGCAGAAACAATAGCAATCAAACAAGAAAACGACAGAATGGAGCAACCCTCAACCTACAGGTTTTTAGCTCTACTGGTCAGAGACCAGAAGAGCTTATGCGATAGTAATGCGTCCGTCCGTCTGTCTGTAAACAATCTTTCAAAATGCTACTCCTCCTACAGTTTTGGTCTGATTTCAATATAACTTGGCACACAAGTAGACTACACTAAGATACATAATTCTGTGTATCGGTTTTTGATTTCGATGAACGGTG
>PRKT01001960.1:2816-20721 GCA_003671525.1 Saccostrea glomerata | reverse complement strand
TTTTCGTCAAAGTTTTTCAAAGTGTCAAAGTTTTCGTCAAAGTTTTTCAAAGTGTCAAAGTTTTCGTCAAAGTTTTTCAAAGTGTCAAAGTTATCACTATAGTAAATCAAAGTTTTCAAAGTGTCAAAGTTATCACTTTAGTTAACTATAGTAAACTATAGTAAACTATAGTTAACTATAGTATTTTTTTGTTAGGGATTACTCCTTGTCTTGAACCGAAACGACAGAGGAATATGTAACGGATAGAAAGGTACAATAAAATCAAAACAAGATTAGATTTTATGGGTGCATTTGGTGGCTTTGTGTATTTTATTGAAATATGACACTTAAGTGTCACTAGTAATACTGTATATGGGATATGGACTAGAAATACGAAACTAAGCTCAAAACACACACTACCGTACGTATTTCACCTGAAAAGCAGGGTGGGTTCATAGGATGAATTGTAGCTTGAAAACAAGGTGGTTGAGCCATTATCTCCTGCTGTTCATTGGTATGTACAAATGTTTTTCAACAATTTGTGTGGTAGCTTAGGTTATGAGCACGGGCCTGGAAGCAGTTGCGACTGCGGAGAAAGAGTGAAAATAGGCTTGATTTACATAAATTTTTGAAATTGTTTCTGTGTCGTCTTTAGGGCTCATTGTGTAAGTTGTACAAGTTTTATTTCAAAAAGCTTCGAATTTCTCAAGGGACTACATCAAACTATTATGACATGTAGAGGGAATGAAAATTTTTTCAATGCACATTTTAAAAGCAGCTCAATATTAAGTAAACCGTAGGTCAAACAGTTTGATTGCAAAAAAATATTCTTTACTTAATAAAAGGAGTTCCTACCTGTAGCCAAATATCTTAGGGCGACAGCTAGTCTCTCCTTTCTCGAAATAGTTGATCTCATAGGGTTTTCTGTTTTTGATCATTCATGCAGATACACATTTTCACATACAGCAAAATTTCCTCTTTTTCTTGTTTGTGGAGGATTATTCATGTGATAAAATATAAATGTGATATTAAGATACTACTAATATGTATTGTTGCATATCTGCGGTGATTTTCTTTGATCTTTCTGTGGTGATATATCCAATATCACATATGCGATAATAATTTGTTTTGATCATATTTTGTTGCTTAATTTTTACAACAGGATTAGTTTTAAGTTCTTGCAACTTATAAAACCTCTCCCTGTAATATACAATAATTAAATTAGTGATTGCCAAAATAACAATTATGTATGCTGAGGTATATAAAATAACTGTTTGGAAGTTTGTATGCTTCAAAAATCGAGTATCTTAGCTTGCTCTCGCAAAAACAAAACATATTTGAGAGATCCACCTCTTTCTAATTGTGTTGTTCTTTAAGCGGGTCGGAAAACGGGAAAAAATCAACTCCTTCCATAGCTGGATACTTTTCCAGGTTCCGCTTTTTACGTCCGTCTGACGTACAGCCTTGTACGACACACCAGTACTTGGAAATTTTTCGTGTATCTATTAAAGAGGAAACAAATCTCACAACATTATGGAGAAAATGCGAGCTGAAATGCAAAATAAATCAGCATCGTCACGTGACTGCCGTGCGAAAAATAAAACCCAAAAGGTTTAACAGAACATCCCGGAAATCGGCTATTCTTTCTCTTGTTTAGCGATTAAAAAGCTATCGGCAATCCTTGGCGGCTGACTCCGCTTCGCTCCATTCAAAATCGGATGTGATAGGTTGAGGAAGTGCCTTCTCATTCAATTGTTCTGCATGCTTGAAGATGGCATAAAAGGTTGCTTTTTCAGATTGTTTGAGATATGCGAAAGATTGTCTGGGTATTGAATTCGAATTTAAAGATAAACAGATAGAGACGCTTAGATCTGTTTTCGAGGGGAATGACACTTTAGCTGGCTACCAACGAGCTTTGGTAAGAGCGTTATCTTCCAGCTAAGACCATTTATGTACCACAGGAAATTCGGTCGTCACCAGCCTATGATCACTATAATTGCTACACCATTGAATTCGATGCAGGACCAGGTGCAGTCTCTTACCAAGTGCGGAAAACCTACCTGTTTTCTGAATATCGAAGGTGAAGGTGTGAACACTTTCGTTGATGGTAAAAGGTATGTGCATTTACAAGTGATATCTTACCAATATTGACCTACACCATTTCTTAGTTAAGTTTCTTATAATTTTAATGACCGATGCACTTCTTTTAAGTTTGAAATTTCAATATAAACACAGATAAGCTTGAATCTTTGAGTTTTGTGTTCTTTTTTGTGTAATAAAGCAGGAACAGGATGTGATGAAGGTATTGTTTGAGAAATACATGCACTGCTCCTGCAAATAATTTTAATTTGCCACCAGAAAAAGTGTTCAATGAACAAGAGAATACAATAGAGGAAAACATAAAGTTTGGGATAGAAAAGTCTGTCTAATTTTACAGACAAAACAAAATGGTAATTTTGTTACACATGGTAAGGATTTATGTATCTTTCACTTAATAATGACATGTAACACTAGAATCCCCAACCCAGGGGCCCTGAAATTAATAAGTTTGGAAGAATCATCCTTCCTTATCATAACTACGTTATAGTTCACTGGTATAATGCCCAGGACCAGAGAAGAAGATTTTTGTAGAATCGGTGTTTTTCACTAAATATTAAATCGATAGAGCCCCAGAGTAACACCAGAACCCCCAACCCCAGGGTCATGAAATTCACAACTTTCGAATATGTATTTGGTTTGTTTTTTGAATACACAGGAGTAGAGAAGAATTTCAAAGCAATGATAATGTTCACTAAATAATATATATAACTGCGCCCTAATATTAGAACCCTTGACCCCAAGGCCATGGATTTGACATATTTGGTAGAGAACTCGATGCTGATTACGATCATGCAAAAAGTTTGACTACTTGATGTCCAGGAGTAAAGAAGATTTTTTAAAATTACATTTTAATGGTCCAGGCACCATGAAATCCACAAATTCGGAAAAGGCAGCATTTTTTAACATAGCTATGTATTTCGTTTGTTTGTTGTACCAAGGATCGCGCAATGGCGAGCCATATGCATTCATGCAATATGCGTGATTTATGTAACAACTCCTTCCTGCCAAGTTTTTCTACCTATACTGATACATACATCGATCCCATGACAGCTCTTTGTCCTCAGGTATTTGCTTATTAATAGTTTCTAATGTTTTATTATAGTTAATGCATTTACTACACGTTTTTTCAATGTATTCTACTGAAAAAAAGTGGTGACTTAAGGGCATGAAAGCATTTCTAACACTACAGCTTCATTGATTCTTTTTTGACCGGGTGATTTCCTGGTAAGTTCAGTAGTTTATTTCTTATATTCAAGAAATATCAGTAAACACAATACTCTGTGTGCTCTAGTAAGTAACTGTACATTTCTTGGTCAGAGTGTGGCAAATGTACCGTTACCTACGTTTCCCTGATTTTGTATTTATGATATGCTTCTCTAACGGATATTTTTAAGAAATATCTGATCTTTTGAAAAATGCCTTTAACTCATTATGTTAATGCGTGTTCGTTTCTCTTGCTTTGATCTCAACGAAAATGTCTTTTTGCTACATCCCTATCACAACAGGCTTTTTGCAGAATCAACAACTGCAGACTTCCCTTGCGTTTTTTCTCCAGTTCACCGACAGGGTCTTAAGGGCTTATATTTGGAGAATTCAGAGTTTTTTGTTTGTTATCAAGCTCTGTATTTTCCCTTTCTTTTTCTGTCAGTCCGTCTCTTTGTACCTCACCTTTCCACCTCTCCTGCTCTATTTTTTTTTCCAAATTCTTCTAAGAGGTCTTCTTTAGTCGTAGTTATTTTTCTCTATTGTATTCTCTTCACACTATTTCTTGTGGCAAGTGTGTTTGCTTTCTGAGTTATTGCATTAACTGATGAATAAGCTATCTGGTTCCCTTTACAATTCTTCTTAAATATGATTGACCGTATGGCGGTGAATGGCTTCAAATTTAGACCTATACTCGGCACTCAGGGCCATTGAGCAGTGAGGATTCTTTATCGTACCAGCGCCTACCGTGACACGGGACCTATGTTTTTAAGGTCATATACGAAAGACGCGTGACTTTCACTTCTGATTGATTGTATATTGTGTAACGTCCCTCTTGAGAATTTTTCACTCATGTGGAGACGTCACCGTATGCCGGTGAAGGGCTTCAAATTAAGACCAATACTCGGCACTCAGGGCCATTGAGCAGTGAGGGTTCTTTATCGTGCCAGCGCCTACCCTGACACGGGACTTACGTTTTTAAGGTCATATCCGAAAGACCCGTGACTTTCACTTCTAGTGCCGAGCGCTTAGCGAACGAACAGTCGCTACCTTTTTTTACGTCTTAGGTTTGACGCGGCGCCAGGAACGAGAATCGAACCCGGGCCTCCCGATCACGAAGCGAACACTCTACCACTAGGCTACAGTGAACGGTAATTCTTCTGGAATATGTTCTCCGTGAAAAAAAGATTCCTTTTTTTATATCTGGCATTTGCTCTTTTTATATATGTATGCTGCATGATGTCCAATTGCTAAGTTAAAGAACTAGAGAGAGATCCACAGTTTGTACGGAGAGGCACAATCAATCAAAGCGATGAATGAGAAAGGAAAACCATCATCAAATGCTGAAATGGCGGGGGGGGGGGCTATTTAATATTGTTGCAGTTCACAGATCAAGATTTATTGAATAAATATTTCATAATGCCAATGTCTCTGCTTTAACTCTCTCTCTAAATGAATTTGTTTTCTTATGATGCCAAATGATTGATTCACTCTTTCATATACATCTCCATGTTCAACTTTTTTTTCGATCGCCTTACGCGATCTCATATATACTGAAGTCGCCTTTGGCGACACTACATTTTAGCGTGTTTTTCTGTGGCCGGTCAAGTAAAGTCGTTCCTATATGAAAATGATAATGTATAACATATAATTAAGAAATATTAAAGTACATATAACGTTTTTTGAAGTAATCATCAAAATACAGAATTGTCATAAACTTTATTTTAAAAATCATATTATAGGCAGATATAAGCTTCCTGGAGATAAGTTACTCCTGAACAGAAAAATGCCTACTCTCTAAAAGCATCTGAGTATAGAAAGGGAATAACAAGTGGCGCGGAGAAAAGTTCATTATAAGGAATTTATTATCTATCACCAACCCAGTAAGTTCAGTTGATTTAATGGAGCTCACATAACTCTAAATGGAAGAAGAGGACTCAAGAAATTCTATATTAGATATAATTCTTTATAGTTTTAAAGAAAAAATGACATATAAATTAATAATTTCAATATATTGTGATTTGGTGCTTTACTTAATAAAATATGATATGGCACTTCTTTTTATTTTCAATTTTTGCTGATGATTTTTTAAAGGTCTGTTCTCTGATGCATGTTTAATGAAAATTAACTTGCAAAGATATGTCTTTTATGGCTGTTTAAATTAGTTAATGATTTATTCAGGGTATTCAAATTAAAAAAAATACCAGTAAATTACTAGAACATTTTGAAAGTGGACTCGCCTTCAATTATTATTTTATATTTTTGTGTAAACTCATCAATAGTCTTAAGAGGTGGTTTGGCTTTCTATGATGGTAAGCCTTCCATATTTGGGTCCCCAAATGGATTAAAATATTTCTCGGACACCAAAAAGCTGGAGGAATTCCATTTTGCCACCTGTGGAAACCAGGTAATTATTCTTAAGACTTAAAGTATCAAACTTATTACAACAGTTAAATAATTATTGTATCTTATATAACACCATTTATAATATTTCCAATTTACATAGCTGACAGAAATGTGCTCAAGGCTGAAGGAAGAATTTCTCCTGCTTGGAGTAAGTTTAATGATATAAACGACACTATCCTAATTAAACAAACATGACCCTACCCAATTAGATGTGTACATGTAAAGTAATTATATAATAGAATTAAATTTGTTACGTAGTTGAAGTGTCCGTAGAGCTGTAACGTAAATGTAAACTAGGTCGACATATTTTATATCTCAAGTTAAGCTACAAGCTATTTTTTTTTCAAAGAAATAAATGGACTCAGGTGATTGATCAAGTGTAGTTTTTCCATTTGTCGGGAAAAAATCAACCTAGTGATAATTTGAATGGGTCTGTCGGGTTACAGGAAACGAACATAATTTTTTAGGCCTTAACTACCTGCGTTAGAAGAGTTAGTCTCAACGAAGAAGGGAAAAGGACAAAAATCAAAAAGTTGCATCAATGTTATGAAGGTATTTTTACAAGAGGCCCATGAGCCACATCGCTCACCTGAGAAGCTTTGACCAATCTGTTCTTTACCAAATTTCCCCTTTTGTAATACATAATGTATCCCCACCCTACCCCACTGATCTGATTAAGGCATTTTGAAATCAACTACCCCAGGATCTTTCCATTGCAAATTGTGCAACTAAGTTTCAGCTTTTCTAGAACAGTGGTTCTTGAGAAGAAGAGTTTCAAAGATTTTTCCTATATATTTTTATGTAAAACTTTAATCCCCCCATTGTGGCTCCACCCTTCCCCTGGGGGTCATGATTTGAACAATTTAAAATCTACATTACCCAAGAATGCTTCCACATAAGTTTCAACTTTTCTGGCCCAGTGGTTCTTGAGAAGAAGATTTTCAAAGATTTTTCCTATATATTTCTATGTAAAACTTTGATTCCCCATTGTGGCCTCGTCCTTCCCAAGGGAGTCATGATTTGAACAATTTAAAATCTACACTACCCAAGAATGCTTTCACATAAGTTTCAACAAGAAGACAACTACAGAAACTCCTCACAAGAAAACAACTACAGAAACTCCCAACAAGAAGACAACTAAAGAAACTCCTCACAAGAAAACAACTAAAGAAACACCTAAGAAGAAGACAACTACAGAAACACGTCGCAAGAAGACAACTACAGAAACTCCTAACAAGAAAACAACTAAAGAAACTCCTCACAAGAAAACTACAGAAACTCCTCACAAGAAGACAACTAAAGAAACTCCTTACAAGAAAACAACTACAGAAACTCCTCACAAGAAAACAACTACAGAAACACCTCAAAAGAAAACAACTACAGAAACTCCTAACAAGAAAACAACTACAGAAACTCCTCACAAGAAAACAACTACAGAAACTCCTCACAAGAAAACAACTACAGAAACTCCTCACAAGAAAACAACTAAAGAAACTCCTCACAAGAAAACTACAGAAACTCCTCACAAGAAGACAACTAAAGAAACTCCTAACAAGAAAACAACTACAGAAACTCCTCACAAGAAAACAACTACAGAAACATCTCACAAGAAAACAAATAAAGTAACTCCTCACAAGAAAACAACTACAGAACCTCCTCACAAGAAAACAACTACAGAAACTCCTCACAAGAAGACAACTAAAGAAACTCCTTACAAGAAAACAACTACAGAAACTCCTAACAAGAAAACAAATACAGAAATTCCTCACAAGAAAACAACTACAGAAACTCCTCACAAGAAAACAACTACAGACAACTACAGAAACTCCTCACAAGAAAACAACTACAGAAACTTCTCAAAAGAAAACTAAAGAAACTATTCGCAAGAAGCCAACTACAGAAACTCCTCACAAGAAAACAACTACAGAAATTCCTCACAAGAAAACCACTACAGAAACTCCTCACAAGAAAACAACTACAGAAATTCCTCACAAGAAAACCACTACAGAAACTCCTCACAAGAAAACAACTACAGAAACACCTCACAAGAAAACAACTAAAGAAACTCCTCGCAAGAAGACAACTACAGAAACAGTTCAAGTCCTGGAAATATTTTTGACGAGCCTGGAGTTACAGGTCAGACTTCCATTCTGTTACTGTTAAAGTATACAATTTTAGTGATTTGTAGTAAGTATGTATATGAAAGATAAGCTAAATTGTCACTGTACAATGCAATAGAAGAAAAGTAAATCCAGATAGTTATTAAGGTCAACATGGTAAAAAAATACATTATAAATTGAGACAAAAATCTGAGCTAGTTTATGAGAAAAGATATTCATGCAACTCAGATGATAGTGATACTGGCAGTGATACTCATAATGAAGTGTTATTAAATACTATGTCAATATTTCTGTATACATTATTTTTTCTACATCATTAGGATTCTTAATGTTGGCATTAGCAACCACCGTGGCTATCATCCTCATATTACTGAAGAGATGTTTGAAAAAGCATGTTCATTGCCAGAACGGTCGATACCATGCACCTCCCCATGTGTCCGCACCACCCCCAGACACACCAACCGAAAACATTGAATTAACAATTTTTAGTACGCCTCGATTATCTTCTACACCCCTATCATCTACCACAGACAATACACTCCAGCCAACATCAACGCCTCGCACTGATGTAAGCACGTCAACTCCAATGATGAGCGTTACTGATCAAGCAACCTCCGTAACTGACCTCACAACATCAACAGACAACAAAAAACTTCGTCTTGACTCACTGAAAGCTGCACATATGCTACTATAACGTCACAGACAGCGCAAATGGCAAAGAGTTAATGTACTAAAGTATTCCATTTAGGTCCCTATGTCAAGGAGAAGTTTGTGGACGACGGCAAAGAGAAATTTTTTTCTGAATTTTTCGGTTCTTTTTTAGCCTTGCAGAGATTCAGAATTGAATTTCAACTCTCTCTTTGTTGTTGCAGTACAATGCGAGAACCGCCACTACGAGCCAAAGATTCTATTTATACATGATCAAGGTATTTATAACAGTATTTTATTTGTTTGTATATTATGGTTGTAGATTTTTGTGATTCTTGAAATAAAATATATTTTATCACGTGTGTTAATAGTGTAACGTTTTTACAAATTACAAATAATTAATGATTGAGTTCACTTAGGTTTCCTTCCTAAGAATTAAGTTATAATATAGAATCAAACAAACTTACGTCAACTTCCTGCAGACGAAACAATGACAATGACAAATATAAAATCTGGATTGGCAAAAATAGACAAACTCGTGTTATAATATATTTTTCCTCGATCCGACCTGGATAATAATTAGCAAACAAATATGATTTTAACGACAACGAATTATAAGAAAAGAATCAACCACAATTAACCAATAATCAGATATAAAGTTATGACACTGAAGTTGCAGACTGAGTGGTTTAACCAACAATCCTGTTGTTTCCCGACACAATCTGCAATTACCTAGAAAACACACCCTAAAAGTCACAGAGACACCTTTTATTTAAAGTCACCAAGACACTATTTTAAGTCACCAAGACACTATAGTCACTAAGACACTATTAAGGAACTAGATTCCTGAGCTGAGTGGTTTAACGAACAATTCTGTTGTTTCCCGACACAGCCCAAGAACCTAGTCCAAGGGGTGTTACTCAAACAACGTGTAACGACCAAGTAACCAAATACTTCATGGGTGTCTGTATTTATACTCTTTCTTATTCCTAATGATTGGTTGATGATTCTGAAACTCTGATTGGTTAAAATATCAAGCGCTGATTGGTTAAATATAAAATGATATGATTGGACGATTCAAAAGCATTTAAATCCACTATGATTATTCTATCATTACATTACCCACGCCTTCGAAAAAAAAATGCGTCCTCGCATAGGTAAATTATGATACTAAAAACGATAAAGGTATTTATATTTATTAAGTTTTTAAGGTGTCTCCTACATTTGTATTTTTTTTCTATTTACATATAGATTTCACTTAGAAATATTCAACACTGTCTTCAGTGATTTCTAAGCTACCCCCTTCTTATACCCCCTGCTTGAAAAGCGGGAGGGTATATAGTAATCGTTAATTCCGTCCGTCTGTACGTCTGTCTGTCTGTCCGTCCGTCCGTTACGCTTTGGGGTACCCATCTCTTATCCACAACTCCTCTCATACCACTGAATGAAATTTGATGAAACTTTCACAGATTGCCATTGTGCACCTCATATTTTACTTTTTGATCCGGCACATATTTTGGGTTTCCCGGCCACAGGAAAACATGGACTTTTTCACCAGTTATAACTATATTGGAGGCGGGGGGTATCATTTAGTGAGCTCATCGCTCACAGTACCTCTAGTTTTAATATGTTTTGGAAAGTCAGTCTGGCATGTGCTCGGCAGTTGAGGTGTTTCAGTTGTGAGATTGTCTTCACGTGATGGTTGATTTTCATCCAGTTTGTTGTCCTCAACAGAAAACTGAGATTTCTCTGCCTGTTTAGGAACTTTGCCTAATGCAATAAGTGGGAATATAGGGTCATGTGTGCGTTTCTTTCCTGGCAACGTTGGTTTAGTCGGTTGCCTGAACATACGACCTTGTTGAAGAGATGTAATACAATCCAACTCTTTCGATGCGTGTTTATCATTAGGATCTTCATGACTCTGGGAACTAGAAGACTGTTCCTGTTTTTCAGAAAGATTGTCAGACTGTACATCCCCGACAGAGATTTCTGGGTCATTATCCCAGTCACTAGTGTCGGATATTTCCAGATCAACACCTAACGATGGTTCTGTAGAGTTTGGTGGTTGATGCATTGTTTTAACGTGTCTTCTCAGATATACATGCTTAGTAGTTTTAAAAGGACACAAATCACACTGCAATGGTTTCTCCTTGATCATTTGAAGACCACACGTAACAATATGGTTCTTCATTTCTTCTAACGTATCCGTTCGGAAAGTGCACATAGGGCATTTAAGCAAAGATCTTGGAGTAGTCGTCGTTTTTGGCATGATCTGCAAAAGAAATACGCAGGTAGGTTAAGGTTACAACCAAATATTCTACTTGCCTATATGATATGACGTCATAATAAGCTATATGACGTGAGATTTAGAGATAACAATTTCTTAAAATCGATATATAAGATTGTTTTGAGGTCGTAAAAATGAACCAAAATATGCAGAGGAATAATATCAACGGAATTTTGTCGTTCCTGGGCCTCTGTAGTTATCACAGGGGTTACATACCAAACCCGTGACGTCATAACTGTTGATATGCAGTAGCAGAGTGAAAGTGAAAAGTAACGAGAATTGATGTAAACAAACACAAGAAATCGGAGTTTAAAATCATTTAGAATGTATATCCTGTGTGATTCTTGGGGGAATAAAGCGTATGAATAAGGTATGGTAATATAATTCTGCAATTTCTTCGTAAAATTAAAGCAGGGAGGGTGTTTACTTGCCGTTCAGCCTTTCCTCCGTCGTTTGTAACATAAAAGATGCAAAAGTTCAACACTACGCCGCATACCTTGAAACTTAATTTTTCTTTCTATCTAAAGTTCTTATTCTTTTGTGTTTGGAAAGTGCTGCTAGAATCGTATGGTTTACGGGAATTTATGCATTTTTTTCGATGTTATGAACAAAATGTAAAAATTTTGAGAAGGTTTCGTTCGAAATTGTTTAATAATTATATCTTGAAGAGGACAGTAGGATTCTAGCAGCACTTTTCATGGTACAGAGATATTTTTACATAACTATTAATATAAATTGGAATTAATTATCCCCGGGGTAGTGTTAAACTTTTCACTTTTTCATTAAGGCATATTTTCTAATTATAGACGTCACGTGGTGACGTCGTGGTGCAGCGCCTCCTGTAGTATAAGTCCCACTGAAGTCTATAGAATGCATAATTATAGTAAAAGTTTTATCCTTGGCTTTTCCGATTTATTAGTGTTACATAATTATAAAAAAGTGTTAATTCGACGAATTCTGATCCATGTGCTACCTTAACAAACCCGCGTAGTTTAAATGATACATAATCAGATAAATATTCAGGGCGTTTTCTCTGTCGTTTGCCATCTGTCTGATAGCAGTCATTCTTTACTTTAGTCTCAGTGTTTTCTGTCCTGTCATTGTTAGAATCTACAATTGCATTGTCTGCACTACCTGTCCCTTGCAATTGTTCTGATGCTAGGATTTGATCTTTCACTGGCCCTATTCTGTCAGTATGAATTACTTGGTTTGTACCCTTGTATCCACAGTTTACTTTATAGGTGACATTGGAACATTTCTCAATTATTTCAAATGGTCCTTGCCAATATGATGTAAATTTGGGAGATGTACCAGTCTTACGTTTTGGGAAGTAAACGTAAACTCTATCACCTGGCTTAAATGACTGCCAGTTTAATTTTCTATCATGATACCACTTCTGTCTTTCTATACTCTCTTATGTCATTTCCCTGACAACTGCATGTGCTTTTTCTAATTTTTCTTGTAACTCCAAAACCCATCTATTCTGTGTAATTCTCTTAATATCAGAATGGACCTCGTATACAATATCCAAAGGTGTAGCGACCTCTCTACCTAACATCATTTTCTTTGGAGTTGCACCCGTTGATTCGTGGACTGCTGCTCTGTATGCCATCATTACGTATGGAAGATGTTCGTCCCAATCCGTATGGTGCTCATTGACATAGGCTGATAACATGGTAGCCAGAGTTTTGTTGAATCTTTCGACCATCCCGTCCGATTGGGGGTGGTACGGGGTGGTGTGTGTTTTCTTTATATTCAAAAGCCGGCACATTTCTGTAAAAAGATTGCTTTCAAACTGGACTCCTTGATCGGAGTGAATAGTTCCAGGCACTCCAAAGCGGGCTATGACTTCTTCCACTATCACCTTAGCTACAGTTGCGGCTTCCATATTAGCCATAGGAAAACTTTCTGTCCATTTAGTAAAGTAATCCGATACGACTAGTATATATCGGTTACCATTATTGGACATGGGAAGTTCGCCTAATATATCTGTAGCAATACGTTCCATTGGTGCGCCGCAAGTGACAACTTGCATCGGGGCACGTTTAGTAGTATTTGGTGATTTTCGCCTTTGGCATTTTTCACAACCAGCAATGTACAATTTAACATCTTTCTGCAATCCTGGCCAATAGTATTTGCATTTTATCTTCGCCAATGTTTTCTTTATCCCAAGATGTGCAGAAGTCCTTTCATCATGGAACTGTCCTAATACTGTTCGTCTTTCACTGTATGGCACAACAGCTTGCAAAGAAACTTTGCCATTTTCGTGCTTTTTCTTTCGGAAAAGCATTCCATCCTCTAATATCAGAGCATCCCACTGAGAACATAGAGACTTAATGAAGTTGCTATGACCAGAAATCTCTGATGACTCCGGCTTTACACCTTTTTCAACCCATTTGATCAGTTGATTTATGTCTCTGTCATCGTTTTGTTTGGCTTTCAAAGACAACTTATCCTTAGGTGTTACACTACTTATAGTATTTACTATACTTTCAGAAGATGTACAACATGCTTTTCTGCAAGGTAAACGGCTGAGGGCATCAGCATTTGCATGCTTATTTCCTGGTCTGTGTTCAATGGTCCTTTGAAAATTACTCAGTGATTCAAACCATCGAGCAAGCTGGCCTTCTGGATTCTTGCTGTTCATTAGCCATTTCAAAGAACTGTGATCTGTTCTGATTAAAAACTGTTTGCCATACAAGTAGTGTTTGTAATACTTTGTAAAGTAGACAACAGCCAACAGCTCCTTTCTTGTAACGCAATATTTCCGTTCGGCTTTTGATAAGGTTCTGCTTCCAAAAGCAATTACTCTTTCTACTCTGTTTTGTGTATGTGAAAGAACTGCCCCTATTGCTACGTCACTAGCATCTGTATCCAAGATAAATGACTGTGTAAAGTCAGGATGGGCAAGAATTGGTGCGGAGATAAGTGCATGTCGAAGTAAGTCAAAAGATGCTTGACAATCATCTGTCCATTTGAAATTTGAACCCTTCTCAGTCAATTTGTTCAGTGGCTTTGCCTTTGCTGCGAAGTTGTGTATAAAATGTCTGTAGTAGCTGCAAAGACCTAAAAAGCTTTTTACTTCTGTTAGATTAGTAGGCACAGACAAATTTTGTACTGCAGAAATTTTTGAAGGATCTGTGCTGACTCCTTCCTCTGATACCACATGTCCGAGAAATTCAACAGTCTTATGAAACAAGTGACACTTTCTTGCTTTCAGTTTCAGGTTAGCAAATGACAGTCTATCAAATACCTGTGTGAGGTTTCTAACATGTTGGTAAACGATGTTCCGATAACAATGATGTCATCTAGGTACACCAAACATATTTGCCATTGCAAGCCACTCAAAACAGTTTCCATTAGCCTTTCGAAGGTTGCCGGGGCATTGCAAAGGCCAAATTGCATAACATTAAAATGGTACAAACCACGTTTAGTTGCAAATGCCGTTTTTAGTTTATCTAAGTCATCCATGCTAACTTGCCAATATCCGGAGCACAAGTCAAGGGTTGAAAACCACTTTGCTCCGGCAAGACTGTCTAACGAGTCGTCGATGCGTGGAAGTGGTAAGGCGTCTTTGACTGTAGCTGCATTTAAACGCCTGTAATCCACACAAAATCGCAAAGAACCATCTTTCTTTTTGGCTAAAACGACTCCTGATGCCCATGGACTATTCGATTTTTCTATGATTTTCCTGTCAAGCATGTCATCTAATTGCTTGTTCATCTCGTCCTGTAAATGATGTGGAATTCTTAGGAGGTTCTTTCAGTGGGCGTGCAATCTTGGTATCAATATTGTGTTTGACCAATGAAGTGCGTCCCCAGTCTCTGTCTGACCTTGCAAATATATCTGCATACCTAGTCAAGAACTTTTGTAATTTAGGTATTTCACCACCATTTAGAATAAGATTAACTTTAAATCTCTCAAACAGATCCTGCAGATGAGATGACAGATCTTTGCATGGCTTGTTTACAGTAGATGTTGGTTCAAAAGCATTGTCAACTGAACTCATATTTGCAATAAATGTTCCTGGATACACTGTTTGATGTTCATGGGATGGATTCATCATTCGAACTGGTATTTCTCCATCTTTTACATATCCAACTGATCTTGCTATTAACGCTTTTCCTGATTTGAGGAACTTCTCCGATGGTTCTATCATGCCTAAAACTTCTTTCGTGTCATAGGATTTTGCCGGCATTGAGACCTTACATTAAGTCACTATTTCACTTCTGGCAGGAACAACAATCATCTCTTTCGAGTTAATTCTAAAGCAACCGATTTTGCCAAAGAAATCAACTTAGTAAACTTTGTCGTTAACCTTAAAATACCCATTAACTATGTCTATTGTACAATTATATTTCTTCATAAAGTCAAGTCCAATGACTCCATCAAGAGAAAAATCTGCTACGACGACATCTTGGCTATAAAAACTCTTATCAAGATTAATGCAAATGCTAGTTTTTCCTTTCACAGTTAAGTCGGTCCCACATGCGGAAGATACTATTTGATCGGTTTTGTACAAAACTGGTTTGTTTTGTATAGCCTCATAAACTTTACTTGACAGTACTGATAGTGTTGCTCCCGTGCCAACAAGCAAATTCGCTTCAATTCCCCTGGATGGTAGCTTTTACGTACATTCCAGCCTCAGGGTCATTCTGGTTTACACCAACTTGAGCTTTGTAAGATGTGATGCATTTGAATGTGTTTTGTACAGGATGTTTCTTTTTACTATATGAATATTTCTTTTGTGATGCTGTGTTTTGTTGAGTTCTATAACCTTGTGGACAGTCATATCGGAAATGATTTGGAGATCCACTCAAATAGCAGCGTCTATTGCTGGTAGCTCCAGATTTCTTTTTGTATACAACATCCTGGGAATTCTTTGCTTTCATGTCATTAACTTCCTTACGAAGTTTTCTTATTTCATCCTTCAGCTCTACCAATATACTTGTGCTGATCTGATCAGATATGGTTTTCTTGTTTCCCTCAGTTTTCTCTGACTGCATTGGTCGTAAGTGGGTTTGTTTTTCTATCATTTTAAGATCAGATTTAACAAATACTTGCAATTCGACAGCATGTCGAATAGCATCATTGAGATTTAATGGCCTTGCTTGTTTTATTCTCAATCTCATGTCAGCATCTAGGAGGGCATCAATAAACTGTTCTTTTGCCAGCGTTTCTTGTACATCTCTTGGCGCCTTTGGGTATGCCAAGCTTGTGAGTCTTCTAATGGATTGTCCCAGTTTTGGTAAAGTTTCCGTTGCTCGTTGTCGGCGTTCTCGCAGCTGGGTCCTATACAAGTAATTTCGATTCGAGGGTGCCACTCTCTCCTCTAATGCATTCACAAGTAAGACATAGTCATGCTTGTGTGTGTTAGGCGAATTCCCCAGTACACCCTGAGCTTGTCCTCTCAAGGAAACTGATAAATATAAACCTTTCTCTAGATCCGTCTACTTATTCAACATGGTGTAGCATCAAAATGGGAACGATAATCTAACCAGGATCCCGTACCATCAAATGTTGCATTTATATGGGTCTGTGGTTTCTTCTCCGCTGCTGTTATGATATCGGTCTCTGCGTCCTGTCTACTAAAGCGACGATCCCTTCGGCGATAAGTAATGTTTGACTCTGTTACACTTCCAGAAACTGGTGTTGACATTAAATACCCAGGTCTTTTGCCCTCATCGGAAGGAACACTACTTGTACCAAACAACATTTCATCTTCCCAAGAAACTTTTCCTATAGGATGCTTTTTCGGTTTAACATCACCGTGAAAGTCTATATCAGAATATCTCCCTGATGCAAAACCTGAATCTTTTGATTTCGTATCTGATCGAACATCTGGGGTACTTGTTTTATTAGCATTTGTATCCTTGGCTAAACTAGCATTGTGAATGCTTAAACTGTCATTTTTCAACTCTTGTAACTTTTGCTCTATGTTATTTCTTTGTCAATGTCGGTTATGTCCTTGTCAGCCATGTTTTACAATATGCCCACAAAATGAAAACAAACTAGTGCTAATTGTAACGGGAACCGTTACGGATGTTCCCCAAACGCTCCCCAACTCCATTTTGGTGCCATATTCCCTATAAGTTTCATTAAATAAGACAAACTCTATGCATTTGAGACTTTAACAACGTTTACCCAGAAGTGTACCAATTTCATTCAAATTTTAGCATTTTAATTCCACTTGTTCCATGTGCGTGCGTGCGTGCATGTCCATGATGGCCATACCTTCTTGTAGGAGTCCTTATATCTATCTATGTTCTAAATCCCATCCTGTTTGGTTGAAAAACAAGGGAGTTATAGCCATTAAGTTTCAGCCAATCAGAGTGCAGCACACGTGCATGTGCGTGATTTCATGAATTTTTTTCTATATAATATTGTAAGATATCCCAATGCATTTCTATGTTTGAAATTTCAAAGCATTTCGTCAAAAAACAAAGGAGATATAGCCATATAAAGTTTCAGCCAACCAGATTGCAGCACGTGCACATGCGCATGCTTTCATGAAAATTTTGATATATCATGCTGTAGATCTTCATAATGTAGGACTATGTTCAAAATTTCAAAGGATTATGACAAAAAACAAGAAAGATATTGAGACTTTAGTTTCAGCCAATCAGAGCGAAGCGCACGTGCATGCGCGTGAGATCTTGCTATTTTGACCATGCCGTCTTCTTTATACTACTAATGTATCCTTACATTATGAGTTTCAAACAATTCATCAAGAAATAGAAATGTTACGGCTTCATCAATTATATTGGTTATTTCACATGTTGCACGTGCGCGCTCTTTCCAGCACACGTGCATGTACGTGCTTTCATGAAAAGTCTTATATATCATGCTGTAGATCTTCATAATGTGTGACTAAGTTCAAAATTTCAAAGGATTATGACTTAAAACAAGAAAGATATTGATACTTTAGTTTCAGCCAATCAGAGCGAAGCGCACGTGCATGCGCGTGAGATCTTGCTATTCTGACCATGTCATCTTGTCTATACTACTAAAATATCTTCACATTATGAGTTTTAAGACTTTTCATCAAAAAATAGAAAAGTTACGGCAATATCCATTATATTGGTCATTTCAAGTGCTGCACGTGCGCGCTCTTGCAAGCACGTGCGCGCAAAATGACCTTCGTTCGGCAACTCTACATAAC
>PRKT01001959.1:0-40926 GCA_003671525.1 Saccostrea glomerata | reverse complement strand
GGGTCCTATAAATTTAGAATTGCGTGGCTGATGGGTGTTGCCTATATGCACTCATTTTGTCTTATTTTCTTGTTGCACAAAGACAATTCAATTAGAGAAATTAAAACAAGCAAAAACATCCAAATGAAAAAAAAATGTTCTAACTTCAATAGAGCTTGTCAAGTAAATCTGATGAGAGAGAGAGAGAGAGAGAGAGAGAGAGAGAGAGAGGACGGAGGGTAGGTAAAAATATTTACTTTGAATCTATTTATCTAATATTGAGAAATGTGAAACTCTAGAGAAAAAGTTGAGTTTTCATAACAAATAAAATAATAAATACTGTAAAATGAAAGAAAAAATCTTTTTTTTCTCTCTAAACTATACATGTATGACTATTTATTTTCAATATCTCCAAATTTAATATACATGTAACTATGTGGTACTTACGTGTTGTTGTTTTTTTCATACAGAGTTCAAATGTTTTAAGCATTATCTGCAAATTAATACCTTAAGCCAAGAAGAACTTTGTCTTTCACAAAAAATTGATCAGCATTGAATGTCTTTTATCAGATCAATTATCATGCTAAAAGCTCAATCATCAACTTATAATCTCATTGCAGTTATCAGTGTGGAATAATATATTGTTTAACCTGCCATCAAATGGATGAATATTATTATATATGCACAAATATGATTTTATTTGTTTTGATTGATAAAAAAAAAATCCTTATAAATTCAGGGTAGGGTTTTATTTCTACATGGAAATGCTGACAGAAAATAAAATTTAATGCTGAAAATACACGACATAAAACCGCAACAATATGCTTGCATTTTGTTTTATTTTAGCCGCAGCGCAGGGGATGGGGGTGGGGTGTCCTTTTATATTTCCGTAATATGTAAGGCTTTACCAGGCTTAGCATATCCAAGCTTCTGGCACGGGACCAGAATGGAATTTATACTCTGTAAAACTCACTTCATAGAATAAGATTAGAAAACAAAATCATTAGAATGAAGGGAATTTTTTTTAATTAAGTCATAAAATAATATGATGAATTCTCTAAAAACTGACATTTCAAAACTCAGCCAGTTTACAGACAATTGTCAGGAAATATATTATACAAAACAGTCATATCTAACTGAATGTATATTTAGGCATGAACAATTACATGTTATTAATATTTAACCCACCCCTACCCCAACAAAATATATACATTATACTGCATGATTCATACAATTACATGATATAGTTATTATTTATTTGGCTACTGGATATATTTTTTTTAATTTAACGAGAAAAAAAAATGACGAACCAATTTTGTTCGAAATTCTTATAAAATATATGTAAATGGCATCTTTAATTCAATTCTATGGGTATGCTTCTAAAACCAACCTTTTCATAAAATAAAACCAGATTTTGTTATTCAAGGGTGTCATTATATACATGATTAACAAGACTGAATTTATAGCAATTCAGTTCCAGTCTCGTAGTGCTTATGATCGCTGTGCGATTTTGAAAATGGCAATGCTCAGAATTAAAGGTACAAATATAAAATGAAGAATAATATGCAGTATTATTTGAAACCTAAATAAAAAAGTGAAGTTATAAGTTGTAGGGTTAATGGTACTGGGTGTGCCAGTGGAAGTTAAAAAAAATATTTATTTTAACCCTTGTTCACAAGAATTGTAATTTTCTCTGCCATTTTAGTCCCCCCCCCTCACCAACATACACATAATCTTACAAATGTTAATCCTGGGTCTATCTATTGTGTAAATGTGTGCGAATTATAACTCATTCATTTGTTTGTAAAATTTCCACCTTTTGACTGGTAAATACTGTATAAGTGGAAATTTTGGCGAGACGCAAATTTAGCGATTTCTACCTAAAAACAGGTATTTTATTTTTAGTGAGAAGTAATTTTAGCAATTTTGAAATACTTTCTAAAGAAGCAATTACAAATAATATGCAATTAATTTTAGCAATATTCAATTTTAGCGATGTCTGCACCCTCGCTAATAATGCCAAAATTAAATCCTCGCTAAAAATTCTACTTATACGGTAATAAAATATTTTAACTGCTAGACTGAAAAATAATTCGTGTATCCTTTATAAATTCAAAAAGCAGTGTCATTATTGACCTCATGCAGAGAGACAGTCTTATAGATGCAGTGAATCAACCGAATTTCCTTTTTATTTACTGTCTATTGTATATCGTTATAACATGTTACCACACTTCACAACTTTTCTGTCTTTATACAAAATTTAGAAAAAAAAAAAAGAAAAATCAAATAAATTTTCACTTTGCAGTAGCATTTAGGTAGCGTATTGTTGTTACAGATATGATTTTGAAAAAAATTAATTTTCACATACTAGTATATGGTAACTTACAATGTACGATATATCGTCTTATGCTGAAATCTTGACCTATCGAGAGCAATGTTTAATTAAAATAATTTTCTAACGAATTCTACAGGCTTATTAAAAGACTTTTGCATGGATTACTCGTAAATATTTTGCTTGGGAAAATAATTGTTTAAAAAAAAACCTGAATGGATGTCACCCGCTGTTTAAGTCTCCCCCTGGTGTCATAGAAAAGTGAAATGTAAAACGAACACTCACTCATATATACCACTGATAATCCATAATATATATAACTATTAAATAATTATTAATAATTAAAAGAAACAATGAGATAGAAATAATGTGCATGGGAAAATATTTAAAATTATACAACTATTAATTACCGTAGTAAAATTTCAGAAGAAAATCATTAAACGTTCACTCTGAAAACGTTTGACGTTGTTGAAAAACATGACGTGATTTTTACCCTGTTAAAGTATCTTTGATAAAAATGAAGAAAAAACCTACTTAGAGTAGACGTAGGACCATAAAAATTCATATTTGGCAACTTCTAACCTTACTCTTTCAAAATCTATGAAAAACTCAAAATGCATAAAAATTGCCATACGGACCCTTTTGTCATGGGCGCAATCATTTGAATTCTTTACTGTTGCTTGATATATACATTCAGTGGTCATTTGCGTCATTTAGCCAATCCCTGGAGTAGAAAAATAACAGTGGCGGACATCGAAGTAATTGTCGTCCACCGGTAAATACTGTCTGAATAAAATTTATTAGGAATGTGTCCAAGTTATTCTGAAATCGGAATTGCTATTCTTTGGTCTCAGGTATTTCCCAAATTATAGCTGTAAAAAAATAACGTACTTATGTGTTATTTATGCCTCTCGGGCTCTGATTTAACAACAGTGTGAAACTACGGAGGCATTGGTTGATTGAACATGCAAGTTGGAGAAAAATAAGTAGTAACACAATTCAAAGATTTTTAAAAAAAAATTATTTAAATGCTGTACTCATTAAAATACCTGTTTATTTTCTTGATACGTTCATGTCATGGAATAACCCCGGTAATTTAGGGTTTTACCTGTACTGATACGTTGTATCTGCGTAAGAATCTTCAGAAAACGGTAAAGAAAGCCTCGTCTTATATAGTACGTTCGCCCTATCTTAGGATTTTTCAAAAATTAAGGCTGAAATTGAGCCTTTCGACCTATATACCCCATCGACCTATAATCCCAAAATTACGGTACTTATTTTATTTGCGGGTTCAGTATTTGCTGTTTGGTAAAGCATGGTTAGCTCAAACAGTTTGTTTAAAAATCTTAATTATTTTCAACAGTTCAAGAAAGAGTGTAAGTTGACCTTTGAACTCCTGGACACTGACCATGAGCAGTCTGATGATCCAATAGAAGTGGAGCGTTGGTCTGAGTATGTAGAGAAGTACGTCTCCAAGGACGACACAGTGTCAGAAGACCTGAAAGAACACCTTAACCGTAAACCTGTCTTCTTACCCAGGTAATTTATTCACACACAGGCCATCTTTAAGAAATTGGTTGTCTCCCAACCAACTGACTAAAAATGACCTGAATCAATACTTTTTTTACATTCCAAGACACAATATTTTTCTTTCTTTTTTTTACCACTCATTCTGTCAACGAATATGTTGAAATTTTCTGCAATTTTTTTTTCCACCTACCTTACTTACCGACCCAACGCAATAGAGGAGGGAGGGGGGCAAATTAAAGGTGGGCCCATGTAGTTATATTAACTCAAGTTATTTTCCCTAAACTAGAGGTCATATGTAAAAGACCACTAGGCAATCATGATGAGATTTTGAAATTGTGACTGTAAATACACAGTGTAACTTTTTGATGAGTAAATTATTCATTATGAGGTTTTAAATTTGTATTCAAATGTATACATTCTTGTTGAAGAATTAAGTGTTTCATGACCTTGACTTCAGTTCATAGGTCAAAGGGATTAAGACAGGATTAAAATTTTGAAGGAGGGGTGTATATACATGTACATGTGTTTGTCACATGATTTTGAATAAATTAAGAAAGACAGGAGAGGGTATTAAAATTGATAAAGTCATTACTTCAAAATTGTCAGCTCCTCAAAGGAAATTTTGTGTCCTGTTTTTGTGTAACCTAGGAATTGTATAGAAAGGGATTTTCCTTTGTACATGTACTATGAATGAATAATGGTAAACAGGCAACATACATTGAAAGCCTACTATTGGCAAATTTTGCACTTTTTATCCAACTCTTCTTTAAATTGTTTAATATTGTGAAATTACTCATCTGTTCTAGGAATGTGAGACAGTGGCGACTTCACCAGAAGAATCAGAAATCTCGGTCAGACACAGAGACAGAGGAACTCCCAGGGTCACCTAAACAGTCTACAGAGGACATGGACATACTGGACAACACTGAGTGTAAATTTAACGTCAACTCATTTAAAATTGTGTACGTCGTTAACAGCGAGTACTATCTGTACAAACGTACAGCACTCACCAAGGCAAGGGAGGTAAGCACATAGAAGTAATAAGTTTTATTACATGTATATTGTTTGTCATTCCTAAGAAGATTTGCTAAATTTCTTTCAAGCATTATCAATTACTTTTTAAAAATTTAATATTTTATCATTACAGTCACACAAGAGGGTTTCCCTAAAGCTCCATGACAAATTTACCACCTGGATAAATCGCTGGAGGGAAGAAAATCTAACGGAAGATCAGAAGTCAGCGTGTGAGGATTGGCTGATGGGACGTACAATATATATATATATATATATATATATATATATATATATATGCATCTGTGCTGAATTCATTTTGAGTTATTTCTTGTGTATTATTCAATAAATATGTGCTGAATTAAATATGTAGGTAAATATATGAAAGTCTAAAAAATGTTGTAAAGGTGAAAAGAATGGCATATTACCATCCAACACAATCCAAACATGATTAATTTCATGTACTTAAAAAAATTCTAAAAAGTGAAATGTTGTTTTTCTAGCATATTTCAAGAAAAATAATGACAATTCAATAAAAATCATAGTAAAAATTGCTTGTAAAAATATAATATTATCGTGATATTTTAGGGGAAAATTGTGATACTTCGCGATGCGAAATTTTTGGAGATACCCATCCTTAGTGTTATCTGTATGCTTTATTTTAAAATACTACACCTCCTACTCCTTTAATTTTCATCTGATTCAGTAAGATGTTTTACATTTGCTTCGTAATGATCATGATGATATTTATTATAAAGTAAGCATAGTTTCTCTTCATTTTGAAGTATAAACAGAATAACATTCGATCTTAAAATATATAATTTTTAAGTGTTCATATACATGATATAATGCATGTCTTTGTTTATAGCTCTACTGGTCAGAGACCAGAAGAGCTTATGCGATAGTAATGCGCCCGGCGTCCGTTCGTCTAGCTGTCTGTCTGTCCGTCTCTCTGTAAACAATTTTTAAAAACGCTACTCTTCCTACAATTTTAGTCTGATTTCAATATAACTTGGCACACAAGTAGACTACACTAAGATACATAGAATAGTGCATCGGTTTTTGATTTCGATGAACAGTGTTGCCATGGTAACTAAAAATAGAATTTTCTGTGAAATTCATTTAATACGCTACTCCTTCTACAATTTTGGTTTGATTTCAATATAACTTGGCACACAAGTAGACTACACTAAAATGCATAGAATAGTGCATCGGTTTTTGATTTCGATGAACGGAAACGCTACTCCTTCTACTGTTTTAGTTTGATTTCAAAATAAGTTGGCACACAAGTAGACTACACAAAGATACATGAAATTGTGCAATGGTTTTTGATAAATACAAACCAGTAGAGCTTCAGTCTCGACAGAGACTTCTGGTTTTTCTGTGTTATAGATATCAGTCAAACTTTCAGTGACAGTGAAGTATTTACATATATTTGACTTTCTTTACTTTAGCACTGTAATACTCAGCCACAAAGAGGTTGTCTTTGGTGTCTACACATAAACCCCATGGATACTTTAGATTACAGTTATCAATGTAACAGATAAACTGTCCATCCTGATCTAGGATATGGATACAGTGTTTGTTATAGTCTGCTGCTAGGATCTGACTCTGGCTGTCTGTTGTGATGCCGCGTGGATTAAACGATCCTTTAGTAGTAGAGGGATGGCCAGTATATATAAATCGGAGTTTTCCTGCCTGGTTAACCACCACTAATGCACAAGCTCCACAATCAGCTACACAGATATCTAGGTTCCTGTTCTCACTGATGTATTTTACATAACCAAATGAATAGAGAGGTTTACCTTCACCATCAAGGTGAATGGTTTGTTTCACTGTGGATCCAGAGTAACGCACAACCTTTGATTGTTTATCATCCCTGTCCATGGTAACCAGCAGTTCACCAGAGGAGGTACTACAGATGTTGTAAGGTATCCAACCCTGTAGTCTGATCACTTCTTGTATCTTTTTATTCTTCACTATGTTAACAGTTTTTGTATACTGGTCAGTATAAACTAAATCTCCACTCCTTGTCACTGTTATGTCTTCTGGTATCTTCCCTGACTTGGTTTGGATTGGTTTCAGTAGTTTACCCTGGAGGTTGAAGAGTTTCATGAATTTGTCAATTCCACGTGTCCAGATTTCTTCATCACTGAGACAGATAACGCTGCGTATTATATGCACAGTGTCTATGGTGGTGATGAGCTCTGGTTCATCAAGCAGTGGTTTAACTTGAAGGCAGGATACAGCTTCTGGTGTCTTCATTGTGTAGCCATGTTCTTCTGTTGTAATAGATAATGCTGACAGAGAACCAAACATCTGATGGAGCTGTTCTGTGTTGATTTGATGAGGAGAGAACCTTGGTAATGAAACATTGACTTTAGGAGGTAAACTTCTAAATTCAGCATTCCTGGATTTATATGCAGAGGTCAGGGAGATATCATTAGAGTTAAGTATTTTCTTCAGATCAAGTATGCTCTGTTTAACTTCAGTAGTAATCTGTTTAATTTCTTTTTCCTGTTTGTTTAGAACAGTCAGTTGCCTTTTTTTCATCTCATCAATTTCAGATTTTCGTTTGTTGACAATGATGTTAATTTCTCTGTTCCAGTCTTCTCCTTGTTTGGTGACAGCTGTTGTCAGTTTCTCATAATGTTTTTCAAAGTTTACTTTCTCATTGCTTAAATCTAATGTAATTTCTTCATATGTGAGGTAGATTCTTTTCTCTAGTTCTTCCAGGTCTTTTATTAAGTATTTTTTCTTAGAATCTATTGTTTCCAGAACATCCGTAAATTTATGCCCGTGATGTTTATCAGAGGAGATGCAGATAGTACAAACTGGAATTTCACATTTCTCACAGAACAGTTCACACTGTTTCTTGGAATGGCTTGAACATTTTGAGTAGTTGGGTGTAGATGTTCTTTGTTTGTATGGTACAACATTGTGTCTTTTAGATGAATCAGAGAGATGCTCCCCTACACAGGCCTTACACAGGTTAATCTGACAAAGTTCACAGTGACTCTGTAATGCAGCTCTTTGACACAGGTCACAAAGGAGGAGAACTTGAGCTCTGTCCAGGGGATCCATTAATATTCTCCCTAAACCAAGTCTAGGTGTTGCTGTAAAACAAAAAATGAAAATTATAATATTTGTCCTGTGTTGAGGATTTTATTTTCAATGCTTTTGCAAACTAAGAAAAAATTATATTAAATAGGTAAAAGTAAAATGTATAAAATCATTATGATAATGATTGATTGACATGTTAATCAAAATTATCAAGGATAAAAATCATTGAAAGAAGGTATTTGACAATGTGAGGAAAAGTTAATATTTCTGAGAACTGGCTAGTTTAAAATAAAGTTAACCTTGGGTTTGTGTTTATACTTGATGTGAGCAAGCCTCTTGTAAAAGTACAATAAAAAAACTAGAGGTACTGTGAGCGATGGGCTCACTAAATGATACCCCTGCCTCCATATAGTTATAATAGCAAAGTCCATGTTTTGCTGTGGCCGGGAAACCCAAAATATGTGTCGGATCAAAAAGTAAAATAGGAGGTCACAAAGGCAATATGTAATAAAGATTCTGTGAAAGTTCCATCAAATTTCATTCAGTGGTATGAGAGGAGTTGCGGATAAGAGATAGGTACCCCAAAGCCTAACAGACGGATGGACAGACAGACATACAGATGGACAGAATTAACGATTACTATATACCCTCCCACTTTTCAAGCAGGGCGTATAAAAATCAGAAACTTTAGTTACTCTTAAGATAACAAGACAAAAGATAATTCTGTGTTGACATCGACCATCAATATAATGTTTTCAAGTGACCATGTATAAGTATCACATTGCCTTCATGTGACAAACCTCAACCAATCTCAAGACCAAATTTCATCAAGAAATCATTAGTATACTTGTGAATGTGGTCTCAAATCTCCATGCTGAGATTTTTATTGTTTGTCATGAACTGCTGTGAGAATTGAAATAAAATCTTACCTGTAAAATCAATTTGGCTGCTTTGTTACTGTCTGATGATCTACTTACTGGTGTTGACTTGCCAGGTCATGTGATTTAAATCCAGATCATGTGATTTAAATAAATGATAATGTCAATACAAAGGTATTGGGGGAAAAAAAATGAAATTCTCAAAATAGACATGAATATGATTTTCTAGATGTATTGATCAAATCATAAATTGACTATTGCAATGAATTTTATAACTCAGGTGTTAATAAAAATATTTATCATTTATCTTAAATTTTATCGTATTAAGAAATCTGACCTAAATATTTCTAAATGATTAGATAAAAGTTGTTGTTTAAGCTTTACTTGTCAGATACCATAATATTTTAATACATGTATAATAAAATTGTAGATTTTGTTACTCAAAGTAGTTGCTGGTTGTCAAAATAAATGTGAAAAAAAATTCTTGTCACAGTAACATACATTATGATTGTTAATTAAGAGTATCACTCTCTGTACAATTTGGAATAATATACGTTGTCTATTTTATTCTGTAGATGCAGCACATTGTTCAGGATGAAGTTTGTGTGAAGATTACTGCATTGTTCCAGGAGGAACGCAAAAACAACGCCACAGGGGGCCGAGTAGCCACTGTCCATCAACGGTCAGCCAAGGGGAGCGCTTACCAGAAAAAAAGCCGAACAATGTCTTAGTGAGGAAAACTGCTTTAAAGTTGTCATTGTAAGTAAAAGGGAAGAGGATAACAACATTTCCTCAGAATGCAAAAATCTTTTACTTTAAAAAAAACTTGACTATTTTTGTGCTGTTGTACATATTTTATTTGCGGGTTCAGTATTTGCTGTTTCGTATTGTAAACCCATGGTTAGCTCAAACATTTTGTAAAAAAAATCTTTATTTTCAACAGTTCAAGAAAGAGTGTAAGTTGACCTTTGAACTCCTGGACACTGACCATGAGCAGTCTGATGATCCCATAGAAGTGGAGCGTTGGTCTGAGTATGTAGAGAAGTACGTCTCCAAGGACGACACAGTGTCAGAAGACCTAAAAGAACACCTTAACCGTAAACCTGTCTTCTTACCCAGGTAATTTATTCACACACAGGCTATCTTTAAGAAATTGGTTGTCTCCCAACCAACTGACTAAAAATGACCTGAATCAATACTTGTTTGAAATTGTGACTGTAAATACACTGTGTAACTTTTGAACTCAGGATTTGACCTTGAGTAAATTATTTATTATGAGGTTTTAAATTTGTATTCAAATGTATACATTCTTGTTGAAGAATTAAGTTTTTCATGACTTTGACTTCAGTTCATAGGTCAAAGGGATTAAGACAGGATTAAAATGTTGAAGGAGGGGCTAATCAAATTATCAGAATACTGTTTTGTAACCCTGTAAATACATGTACATGTGTGTGTCACATGATTTTGAATAAATTAAGAAAGACAGGAGAAGGTATTAAAGTTGATAAAGTCATAACTTCAAAATTGTCAGCTTCTCAAGGCCTAAAATAAAATATTGTTTGTTTGCAGTTGCCGACCGACCCACTGAAAATGCACCCGACCCAAACTTTTTTTTAGCCATTTTGTAATTATTCTCCCAATTTTTCAGGATATTAAAACTGTTTCATTTTCAATTTTTGTCTTCATCAATCACTAGTTTATACCAAGAGTGCAGCTTATTCATGTATAGTCGGCCTATGAAAAACTCTATTTTATGTTACCTAACAAAAATGTGGAAACAATTTTTTTTCAAAATAAAAAAAATTGCCTGCCTCTCTACCCAGACTAAAAATTATTGGTCGGCAACTGCAAACAAAGAATTTTTTAAGCTTGGCCCAAAGGATTTTTTGTGTCCTATTTTTGTGTAACCTAGGAATTGTATAGAAAGGGATTTTCCATTGTACATGTTGTATGAATGGATAATGGTAAACAGGCAACATATGTTGAAAGCCTACTTCGAGCAAAATTTTGCACTTTTTGCCCGACTCTTCTTTATATTGTTTTATATTATGAAATTATTCATCTGCTCTAGGAATGTGAGACAGTGGCGACTTCACCAGAAGAATCAGAAATCTCGGTCAGACACGGAGACAGAGGAAATCCCAGGGTCTCCTAAACAGTCTACAGAGGATATGGACATACTGGACAACACTGAGTGTAAATTTAACGTTAATTCGTTCAAAATCGTGTACGTTGTCAACAGCGAATACTATCTGTACAAACGTACAGCACTCACCAAGGCAAGGGAGGTAAGCACATAGAAGTAATAACAATTTTTATTACATGTATATTGTTTGTCATTCCTAAGAAGATTTGCTAAATTTCTTTCGAGCATTATCAATTACTTTTTAAAACATTTTATATTTTATCACTACAGTCACACAAGAGGGTTTCCGTAAAGCTTCATGACAAATTTACCACCTGGATCAATCGCTGGAGGGAAGAAAATCTGACGGAAGATCAGAAGTCTGCGATCTGGATATCACGTCATCACTCCATCTGTACGACCATGAGTCTAGCGCTACTTTTCCTGTAGAGATATGTAATGTTACCACAAGAACTGTTGCAGTTCCACCACGAGTAGTTTTGTGTGAACTCCAGCCTGTCCAGATATTGAACACCATGGTGCCTGAGACTACTATCAGCCCTGATTTACAGAACATCTATGACAAGATCAAGATTTCATCATCAGTGTCCACAGAAGAACAACATCAATGCAAAGAACTGATCTCAGAATTTTCGGACATATTTTCCACCAGCTCAACAGATATTGGTACAACAGATAAGGTGAAACATCAGATCAACCTGTATGATACAACACCATTTAACCAGAAGTATAGAAGGATTCCACCATCCATGATTGAAGAAGTTAGGACACATATCCAAGAGTTATTGGCAAGCGGAGTGATTCGTCCATCACACTCTCCTTTTTCATCCAATGTGGTATTAGTTAGGAAACAGGATGGAACATTAAGACTTTGTATTGACTACCGTCAACTGAATTCAAGAACCATTAAGGATAATTACGCACTCCCTCGTATTGATGAAATTTTAGATTCCTTATCAGGCAATAAGTATTTCACCGTATTAGATATGAAATCAGGATACCACCAGATACAGATAGAAGAGTCTCATAAAGAGAGAACAGCTTTCACAGTAGGCCCATTGGGTTTCTACGAGTTCAATAAGATGAGCTTTGGACTCGCCAATGCACCAGCGACATACCAACGGCTGCAAGAAGATTGCTTGGGAGATCTTCATTTGAAGATATGCTTCATTTATCTTGACGACTTGATCATTTTTTCTAAGACTTTTGAGGAGCATTTGGAGAGACTAAGCCAAGTTTTTACCAGAATTCGACAGTATGGGTTAAAGCTTTCACCAAAGAAGTGCTCATTCCTGATGAATAAGGTCAAGTACATCGGCCACATAGTGTCAGAAGAAGGTGTCCAGGCAGACCCAGATAAGATAGAGAAAGTGCGAAACTGGCCAACACCAAAGAACCCTGAGGATGTTAGATCTTTTCTCGGCTTTGTAGGATACTACAGGAAGTTCATCCAGAATTTTTCCAAAATTGCCCGCCCCCTGATTGATGTCATGGTAACTGGTAAGAAGAGTCGCAACCCCAATACCAAACAGCTGTCCAAGTGGAAATGGGATCCAGAACAGGAGAGAGCATTTTCAGTGTTGAAGGATAAATTGACATCCCCACCTGTCCTTGGATACCCTGACTTCTCCAAGCCATTTGAGCTCCACACGGATGCATGCGGAACAGGGTTGGTTGCTGTTCTTTACCAGAACCAGGATGGCCATATCCGAGTAATTGCCTACGCCAGCCGCGGATTAACTAAATCCGAGCGGAACTACCCAACACATAAATTAGAGTTCCTCGCTCTGAAGTGGGCCATCACGGAAAAATTCTCGGATTATCTTATGGGCAACACCTTCGCCGTTTTTACAGACAACAACCCTCTGACCTATGTCCTGACTACAGCTAAGCTAGACGCAACTGGTCATCGCTGGATAGCAGCTCTATCAGCCTACAATTTCACTATCTCATACAAGCCAGGCAAGAACAACGCTGATGCTGATGGGTTGTCAAGACTCCCAGAGGTCATAGACTGTGACACAGTGAAAGCTATTTGCAACTTACAGCAAGGCCAACCTCTGATCGAGTCATTGCCAGTGACCATAACATCTTGTGACCAGCTACAGCCTTCGGATCCTTTCCAGCGTATTGATCTGCATGATATACAAAAGAGAGATGCTACCATATCTTCCTGGAAAGAGTATGTCAGGAATGGCACTAAGCCCAAGAAGGACACTTTGACTACAGACCATGACAAGATCATGAACAAGAATTTCAACAAGCTTAGTATTAAAGATGATTTGGTAGTAAGAGTCACCAACGCTGATGGTAAGAAACATCAACAGGTTCTTGTTTCCCAAGAAGTAGTTCCTGTTTTACTGGACATCCTTCATGATAGAATGGGACATCCAGGTAGAAAGAGGACCACAGCTTTGGTGATGGATAGGTTCTACTGGCCGAGAATGCGTAAGGACATTGCCAATTATATTGACCACTGCAGTAGATGTCTGAAGTTCAAAACACCTGATAACCAACGAGCTTCATTGGTCAGTATATCCACGACTCAGCCCCTAGAGCTTGTATGTATGGACTTTTTGACCCTTGAACCATCTAAGGGCGGACCATTTTACCAAATTTGCAGTAGCTGTCCCTACCAAAAACCAAACCGCGAAAACCACAGCTGACGCTCTGCTTAACCATTTTATCATCCCTTATGGACTTCCACGACAGATTCATTCAGACCAAGGTACAAATTTTTCTAGTAAATTAATTCAAGAATTATGTTTCATTACAGTTTAAAATCGTCTCCTTTGGTTTTATTCCCAAACAGAGACTGAAGTCTACTTTCAAGTAATCAATCTGTCACACAACCAGGAGGAGTTACTGGTCAGTCCCGCAAGTCGTCAGTAGTTCATCTTATGGGGAATATGTAAGCACTTGGGGGGATATATCTTTACTCGAGAAATAAAGGGGAAAGCAAGTTGATTGAGATAGGGGGAACATTTTGTACTGGAAAAGTACGTATGGCTGAGATTTACGTCTCAAGGGAAGGTAAGTTGGGGTTTGAATGTGTAAGAAAGTACAAAGAAGCTCTTGTGTGGAATACCTATGAGAATAGAATACTATTATTTTTAGCTCACCTCAGCTGAAGGCTCAAGTTTTCTGATCACATTTTGTCTGTCGTCCGTCTAGCTGTCTGTCCGTCTTTAAACTTTTCACATTTTCGACTTCTTCTCAAGAACCACTGGGCCAATTTTGACCAAACTTGGTACAAAGCATCCTTGGGTAAAGGGGAATTTAAATTGTTAAAATAAAGGGCCAAGTCCCCTCGCAAGGGGAGATAATCAAGAAAAGACAAAAATAGGGTTGGGTCATTAAAAAATCTTCTTCTCAAGAACCACTGGGCTAGTAAAGCTGAAACTTATGTGGAAGCATCCTGGGGTAGTGTAGATTTTAAATTGTTCAAATCATGGCCCCCGTGGGAAGGGCGGGGCCACAATGGGGTATCAAAGTTTTACATAGAAATATATAGGAAAAATCTTTGAAAATTTTCTTCTCAAGAACCACTGAGCCAGAAAAGCTGAAACGTATGTGGAAGCATCCTTGTAAAATGTAGATGATTCTAAATTATTCAAATAATGACCCCCGGGGAATTAAGCTAGGGCAGGGCCACAATGGGGTATCAAAGTTTTACAGAGAAATATATAGGAAAAATCTTTGAAAATCTTCTGCAAAAGAACCACTGGGCCAGAAAAAGTGAAGCTTATGTGGAAGCATTCAGGGGTAGTGTAAATTCTAAATTGTTCAAATAATGACCCCCGGGGGAATGGCAGGGCCAATATAGGGAATCAAAGTTTTACATAGAAATATACAGGAAAAATCTTTGAAAATCCTCTTCTCAAGAACCAATGGGCCAGAAAAGCTGAAACTTATGTGAAAGCATCCTGGTATAGTGTAGTTTCTAAATTGTTCACATCATGGCCCCCAGGCGAAGGGCGGGGCAACAATGGGGTATTAAAATTTTACATAGAAATATATATTAGGTAAAATCTTTGAAAACCTTCTTCTCAAGAACCACTGGGCCAGAAAAGCTGAAACTTATGTGGAAGCATCCTGGTAAAATGTAGATTCTAAATTGTTCAAATAATGACCCCCCGGGGAAGGGCGGGACCAGAATGGGGAATCAAAGTTTTATATAGAAAGATATAGGAAAAATCTTTGAAAATCTTCTTCACAAGAACCACTGGGCCAGAAAAAGTGAAGCTTATGTGGAAGCATTCAGGGGTAGTGTAAATTCTAAATTGTAGGAAGCATGACCCCTGGGGGAATGGCAGGGCCAATATAGGGAATCAAAGTTTTACATAGAAATATACAGGAAAAATCTTTGAAAATCCTCTTCTCAAGAACCAATGGGCCAGAAAAGCTGAAACTTGTGTGAAAGCATCCTGGTATAGTGTAGATAGTGTAGACCCCCTGGGGGAATGGCGGGGCCATTATAGGGAATCAAAGAAATATATAGGAAAAATCTTTGAAATTCTTCTCAGGAACCACTGGGCCAAAAAAGCTGAAACATATGTGCCCATGGAAGGATCATGGGGTAGTGTAGATTTCAAAATGTTTAAATTATGATCAGTGGGGTAGGGTGGGGATGCATTATGTATAACAAGGAAGAAATCTGGTAAAGAACAGAATGGTCAAAGCTTCTCAGGTGAGCGATGTGGCCCATGGGCCTCTTGTTAATTGTCACCTTATTGTAGTTTGTGTGTTATTAAAGGACTATACTAAAGGCTGACTTTTCATTCGAGAAATAATGATTCATCGGACTGTACCTAACTTTAGCTTGTACAATGTATATATCTAAACTTTGGACTTTTAATGATTTAAAAAATACGTCTGAAAAAATTTGCTTTGAAATTTGGTTAATCTTTCTGAGAATTATTGCTGTCTAATATCACCATCATCTGTTGTTCTCAGTGTTTAAAGTAATTTTTGCAAACTTTGCTAAAAGGGTTATATTGGCCTGGATGTTGATGATGCAGACAAAAAAATACCAAAAACCAGCAAAAAAGAACGATAAAATTTGAGATAATGGATAAGAACAAATCTGCAATTTAGGGAAGGTTATCAAAGAGTTGAAGGTCAAGGAGGAGAAGGTTGGCCCCGAGATAAAAATGGAGGAAGAAGACGAGAGTAAGTCTGACTCCGCTATTGTCAACGGCGACCAGGATGGAAACACTAACGACGAAGATATGGAGGATTTATGTAGGAAGGATGTGGATATAACAAACGAACAATCTCAACGTCCATAAAACAACACAGAATAGGAGTAGAGCAAACACGGACCTCCGAAACAACAGAGGTGGGATCAGGTGACATGGAGGAGTGAGCATCCCTTGCTGACCGGTCACACCCGCCGTGTGCTCATGACCAGGAAATAACGGAAAATCCGTCGTCAATTGTTGCAAGTGTTGCAACAGCTATTGAAATAACAACCACTGTTGAAATAATTATATCAATAGTGGTTGAAAGTGCATTTCAATAGCAAACATAGATAGCAACCACTATTGAAATAATAATAATATGAATAGTGGTTGAGAGTGCATTTCAATAACAAACATAAGTTACAACCAGAATTGAAATACGACCACTATTGAAATGATTATTTCAATAGTAGGTGAGAGTGCACTTCAATAACAATCATAGATAGTAATCACTATCTATGATATTATTTCAACAATAAATAGAAATAGCAATGCTGAGATTGGACATCCTTGTCGAATTCCTTTCGTCATTTTACAGGTTCTCTGGGTTGTTTTTATCATGTGTATCTCAGTCACATAAACTTTTAGTATCAATGAAGTATTTACAAATATTTGATTTTCTTCATTTTACCATTGCCCCACTCAGTCACAAAGAGGTTGTCTCTGGTGTCTACACATAAAACCCATGGTTTGTATAGATCACAGTTTTCAATGTAACTGAGGAACTGTCCATCCTTATCTAGGATGTGGATACAGTTGTTGTAACAGTCTGTTGTAAGGATCTGACTCTGGCTGTCTGTTGTGATGCCAACTGGATCAAATGATCCCTTGATAGAAGAGCGATGACTAGTGTATCTAAATCGAAGTTTTCCTTCCTGATTAACCACCACTACTACTTTAGCTCTATTGTCAGCCACACAGATATCCAGGTTCCTGTTTTCACTGATGTATTTATTACTACTAGAATAATAGAGAGGTTTACCTTCACTATCAAACTGAATGGTTTGTTTCTCTATGGAACCAGAATAACGGACAACTTTTGATTGTTTATCATCATAACTGTCCATGGTAACAAGTAGGTCACCAGAGGAGGCACTACAAATATTAAGGGGTTTCCACCCCTGTACCAAATAATGTAGTCTGATCACTTCCTTTATCTTTTTATTCTTCACTACGTTTACAGATCTTTTATCACGGTCAGTATAAACTAGATCTCCACTCCTTGTCACTGCTATGTCCCATGGTGTGTTCCCTGACTTGGTTTCGATTGACTTCAGTAGTTTACCCTGGAGGTTGTATAGTTTCATGATTTTGTCGTATCCAGATGTCCAGATTTTTTCATCACTGAGACAGGTAACACTGTATAGTGAGGATTTGTACTCAGTGTCTGTGGTGGTGAGGAGCACTGGATTATCAAGCAGTGGTTTGACTGGAGGACAGGATGCATCATCTGGTGTCTTCAATGTAAAGCCGTGTTCTTCTGTTGTAATGCATAATGCTGACAGAGAGCCAAACATTTGATGTAGCTGTTTTGTGTTCATCTGATGATGAGGGAAACTTGGTAATGAAACATTGACTTTCGCTGGTAAACTTCTGAATTTAGCATTCCTGGATTTGTAAGCAGAGGTTAGGGAGACATTATTGGAGTCCAGTATTTTCCTCAGATCAAGAATACCCTGTTTTACTCCAGAGGTAATCTGTTTAATTTCATTTTCTTGTTTATTTAGAACAGTCAGATGTTTAGTTCTCATCTCATGAATTTCAGATTTTCGTTTGTTGACAATAACCTTAATTTCTCTGAGCCAGACTTCTCCTTGTTTGGTGACAGCTATTGCCAGTTTTTCGTAATGTTTTTCAGAGTTTACTTTTTGAGAGTTTATATCTTTAGTTAGTTCTTCGAATGTAGGATAGATTATTGTCTCTAGTTCTTCCAAGTCTTTTTCTAAATCCTTTGATTTAGAACTTAGTTTTTTCAGAACGTCTGTAAAGTTATGCTCATGATGTTTACCATAGGAGATGCAGGTAGAACAGACAGGAATGTCACATTTCTCGCAGTAAGATACACAGTGATTCTTGGTATGGTTTGGACATTTCGGATAATTATAAGGAGCAGAATTTCTGTGCTTGTATGGTACAACTTTGTGTCTTTGGGATGAATCAGAGAGATGCTCTCCTTCACAGGCCTTACACAGGTTAATCTGACATAGTTCACAATGACTCTGTAATGCTGCTCTTTGACACTGTCACAAAGGAGGAGAACTTGAGCTCTGTTTAGGGGATCCATTAATATTCTCACTTAACCAAGTATAGGCGTTGCTGTTAAAAAATGAAAATTGTAAAGTTTGTCCTATGTTGAGGATTAGCTGTGGGTTATTACATACATATATACTTGTGAATGTGATCTCAAATCTACATGCTGAGACCACTTTGTATGTCATAAACTGAAAATTGTGAAATCAAGCATATTTTTATTGCTCCGTATTTTTCTAAGGACATCCATGAAAAAAGTAATTATTTATAAATTCAGATAGGAGATAAGTTGTACAAAACGTGTGATATTAAAATTGAAATAATGTCTTACCTGTAAAATCAATATGGCGCATTGAATACTGTTTGAGAATCTACTTTCTGGTGTTGGCTTGTTATGTCATGTGGTTTAAATACCTGTCAATATACAGGCCTTTTAAATATTTATTTTTTATTTCCAACATTTGGTATTTAAAAAAAAGAATATACATTCATAAAATTCTCAAAATAGACATGGAAGAGGATATTCTAGATGTATTGAACAAATCATAAAAAACATAAATTGATTATTGCAATAAATTTAAAAGAAATAAAAGTAACTCATGTGTTAGAAAACCATTATCTTTTTTCTTGAATTTTATCATATTCAGGAATATTAAAATTGAAATAATGTCTTACCTGTAAAATCAACATGGCTCCTTTATTACTGTCTGACAATCTACTTCGTTATGTTGGCTTGCCAGGTAATGTGATTTAAATCCAGGTTATGTGATTTAAATACAGTAAATATATAGGCCTATTGAATACATTTTTATTTCGCATATTTGGTATTTAATAAAGGAATATACATTCATGAAATTCTCAAGAGAGACTTGAAAAAGGATAGATGTATTGATCAATTTATAAATTGATTATTAAAATCAATTTAAAAGAAAAGTAACTCATGTGTAAATAAAACTATTTATCATTTATCTTGAATTTTTATCATATTAAGAAAACTGAAATAAAAATTTCTAAAGAATTTAGATAAAAATGTTTGTTCGCTCTATTTGTCAGAAACCAGAATATTTTAATACAGGTAAAAAAAAAATCAAATTGTACATTACCTTACTCAAAGAAGTTGCTGGTTTTAAAAAATAATGTGAAAAAAGTATTCTTGCCTCAGTAACATACATTGTGATTGTTAAATAAAAGTATCACTCTGTCTATTTGTATTTGCTCAAAAGGGTCCTCATTTGGAATAATATACATTGTCTATTCCATTCTGTAGATGCAGCACATTGTTCAGGATGAGGTTTGTGTGAAGATCACAAGAACAACGCCACTGGGGGGCGAGTAGCCACTGTCCATCAGCGGTCAGCCAAGGAGAGCGCTTACCAGAAAAAGGCCGAACAGTGTCTCAGTGAAGAAAACTGCTTCAAAGTTGTCATTGTAAGTAAGAGGGAAGGGGATAACATCATTTCCTCAGAATGCTAAAATCTTTAAAAAAAACTTGACTATTTTTGTGCTATTTTATTTGCGGGTTCAGTACTTGCTGCTTGGTAAACCATGTTTAGCTCAAACATTTTGATTAAAATTCTTTATTTTCAACAGTTCATGAAAGAGTGTAAGTTGACCTTTGAACTCCTGGACACTGACCGTGAGCAGTCTGATGATCCAATAGAAGTGGAGCGTTGGTCTGAGTATGTAGAGAAGTACGTCTCCAAGGATGACACGGTGTCAGAAGACCTGAAAGAACACCTTAATCGTAAACCTGTCTTCTTACCCAGGTAATTTATTCACATTCGGGTCTTACTCGGGTAAACTTTCTATTTAACTCAAAGTCAATTTTAAAGATCACTAAAGAGAGAGATTTTAAAATTATAACATCAACAGATACGATGTAACTTTGGACGCATGACTAGAAATAGACTGGCAAATAATCACGATAGTTTTAATTTCGCTCTGTTCGCGATTTATCATTTTCCCGCGAAATTAAACCAATCGTGAATGTCATTATTAGTTTTTAGAAACGTTTAAATGCTTATACGAAATTTTGAATTCATTTCTTGCAGCGTGAAATTAAAACCATCGCGATTGGTACTTTTTGAGAAATCCTGAAATTTTAACACCGTGGAATTAAAAAGATTTACAGTATCAAGTAACACTTGCCTGTGAGTTTTCTAATGGTCACCATTTTGGCCCCAGATTCTGAATCTTTTGGGTCATTCCAGGTTTCATAAAGATTACTGGGTCCAAGAATACCGTTAGGTAGCAAGATATTATCAATGAATTAACCACTCTGTCAAAGAAAATAAACATTAAACAAAAAATAAACTATTCTTTTTAATGAATTCAATCAGACAAACTTCTTGTTCAGTTGGCATATAAAATATATATTCTCGGTGATATAAAGGTGTTTCATAACCTTCACTCGGGTCCCAAAGGTCAAGGTGATGGAGCCATATTTTGATTAGGTAGGAGGGACTAGTTTGTCTTAAAAACGTATTTCTCATCCAGGAACTCTGTTTTATTATGTTGTAATCACAGATATTTTCATTTAATTAAATGATGGGAAGGTGGGGTTAAGGTTGAAGAATTCATTTTTTCTGAGTTGTCAGTTGTTCAAATGATTTGTTGTGTAACCTAGGAATTGTATTGGAAAGAAAGAGAGTTTTCTTTGCATAAATAGTAAATAGGCAAGATACTTAGTACCTTGGCAATTTAGTTTCAGCAAAAATCTTAGTCATGTTCATATGTTGTTTTAATTTCATTATAATTATGTTTTAGGAATGTGAGACAGTGGCGACTTCACCAGAAGAATCAGAATTCTCGGTCGGACACGGAGACAGAGGAAATCCCTGGGTCCCCTAAAAAGTCCGCAGAGGACATGGACATACTGGACAATACTGAGTGTAGATTTAACGGCAACTCGTTCAAAATTGTGTACGTCTTCAACAGCGAATGCTATCTGTACAAACGCACAACTCTCACAAAGGCAAGGGAGGTAAGTGTTATGAAGTAATGAAAAGTTGTTTTTTGTTTGTTTGTTTGTTTTTTTAAGAAAATCTGTTTCATCAGCCCTTAACATGAAGTGAAACTTAGGTGAAACTTAGGTGAACTATTTTTATAAAAGTTTCCTTGGCATCATGCTCTATGTCTGTATTATTTTTTCTCCTAAAAACTTAGTTGCATGACCTTTTATGAAAGTTGACATTTAACATCCTTTTGAAATAACCATGATATAACCAACGAAATAACACATTTTCAATTACTTTATATTTTTTAAAAGATTTTATATTAAGGACAGATGATACAAACAATTTTTTTCTTTGAAAAAGATTTAAACTTTTAAAAGAAAAATATACCAAGCCAGGTGAATTTTATTAGGAAAAGCTAAATGGTAAAATTCAGCCTATGTGATATTGCTATTTTTTTTGTCATTTTGATCTTGCTCTTAAAATTTTTTCAAGGTTTATATTACACTTTTAGCGCTAAGATAACATATTCTGAAATTTATTTTCACCTGTAAACCTTTACTGAATGTGATTTGTCTATATTTATTTTTTCATTGAAATATTACTAATATTTTCCAAGTCTATTTTCATTTTTTAGTTCTTCGGAGAATAAATTCTAAGAACCATCCATTCTCTACACTTGTGACATGATATTAAATCTTTTTCAAAGAAAAAAATTATTTATATCATCTGTCCTTAATCCTTACAGTCACACAAGAGAGTGTCCCTAAAGCTCCATGACAAATTCTCCACCTGGATAAATTGCTGGAGGGAAGAAAATCTGACGGAAGATCAGAAGTCGGCGTGTGAGGATTGGCTGATGGGACGTACTGAGGATCTGGTGGCGTCCACCACAAAGGAGTCGTGTGGTGCCGAAGACTCCACGCCCTACTTCACTTTTAACAAATACAAGGTGGAGTATGAATAGGAGACCAAAAGTGAGGCAGGGGAACCAGCTGAACCAGTCAAAAAGACCGCCAGTAAAGGAGGATACGATGAAGCTACTAATAACACCTTTAGTTTCAGCAAATACTTGGTTTACATTATCTGAAGATAATTATAAGAGGAACATGAAGTGATGCATTTAATGACCGAGGAATGGATACATTTTAACAAAACTCTTTTTTTCTAGATCTTGTATGATGTATTTAAATGGCAAATTCATTCAACTAATTAACATCATTTTCATAGGTTGACAGATTGTAGACAATACTGAATTTTCTTTTCTTAAAGGTTGCATGTCATATAATCATGGGAATATTTAGAATTTATTTATATATGCCTGTTTATTTCATGCCAACATGCAGGTTATTACTGCAGAATTAAACATGTCATCAGGTTGATTATACATGTAACTGTACCAGAAACAAGAGATTTGAAATATGATCTTAAAACATTAAGTTGTAAATAAGATTTTCATTGTATATACATCTGTGTTATAAAGAATAACCTTGTAGGTACACTTTTGTAAATTCAGGATGTGAATCCGATTACGTAGAGAAATACCTAATCCCTCATTAAGGATTGCTTGTTGTATATGACCGTAAGACGACTGATATACGCAGCACAGTTAAGGTAACAAATGGAAATATCGGCGATTTTTTAAGATAAAATATACATACTTTTTTAGGATGGGCAATTCTTTTTAGGAGTTAACTGATATCAAAAAAATGTAATGAGGTTTAAATCTACATTTTGGGGACATTTAGATTTTTTTATTTAGACTTGTCATGTGATGTCGACGTCACATGACTTTGGCAATTATAGTTGCAGTTTAGAGGTCATTTATAAATTTTAATATTGCAAGGGCATAACCAAGTTAAAAATCTTAGTTTATTTTATAATGCTTTTCAACACTATATGTAGTTTGTGAAAAGTGCTGCGAACCTATATAGATTCCCTTTTCTAATTGGTAAAATTTAATTTGTTGGACGGCAGGTTGAATATTTTGCTGGTCAACTACATTAAATATAGCTATAATTAATCTATTTGCAAGATTTCAAGAGGTTCGCAGCACTTTTCAAATATCTTAATGCTTCTTGAGTTTATGTGTAAAATTTTAACAAGATACATTGAGGGTATGCCCTTGCAATAAATCGATTTATTAGGGCCCTTCAATTACATTTTCAATGAATCTGCATACAAACACACGGCAGTATCGATTGTCTGGAGAATGCACGTACAGTTTATAAATAAAATACTAAAATAGACATCGCACCCATGTTAACGGCTTTTTATTTTACTGCAAATAATATTTAATTTGAGATAAAAAGACATTTTTCATTATACAAAATGTGACCTGATTAGTCTCTCACTGTGTACAAAACTGCGTCATTTTTGCGAGATGACGTCACATTGACAAGTGCATTGCGATCGATGCATCGTTTATATACTGTTGTGTGGGATTTAACATACGACAAAACTGCATGTAATAGTAAGTGTGTATGAAGTATACAGCTATCCAGCTGTTTGAAATAGCAAATAATTTCATTTTGTGGTATTTTGAAGACCTTATATTATGCGTGACGTCATAGTAAACATTTCCCGTACAAATTAGGCCCCGCCTCTTTACTGTAACCTTAACTGTGCTGCGTATATTTTACGTTTTGTTATATTTTCATTACGTTACATATATGAATCAATCATCTATCATACTCCATGTCTTGCATCTGACTTTGCATATTGCTTAGACACATTGTATATTTATTTATGTAACATGAATGAATATACTTTAATAAGATTAACTATAGACAAATTATTAGTATTCGCGAGAACTTTATTTTTGCGTAATTACGCGAGACAGTGTGCTCGCGAAAATTAAATTCTCGTGTATAATAATATTCCTTTAGATTAAATAGAGCAATAAGCACAATTCGTGAAAAATTTATCACACTCCATGTCTTTGCACCTGACTTTGCATATTGTGCAGACACATTGTATATTTATTTATGTAACATGAATGAATATACTTTAATAAGATTAACTATAGACAAATTATTAGTATTCGCGAGAACTTTATTTTCGCGTTATTACGCGAGACAGTGTGCTCGCGAAAATTAAATTCTCGTGTTTAATAGTATTCCTTTAGATTAAATAGAGCAATAAGCACAATTCGTGAAAAATTTGTCTCGCTAATTGAGAGTCAACGCAGCACAGTTAAGGTTACAAATGGAAATATCGGCGATTTTTTAAGATAAAAAATACATACTTTATTAGGATGGGCAAATCTTTTTAGGAATTCACTGATATCAAAAAAATTTAATGTGCTTTAAATCTACATGTTGGGGACATTTAGATTTTTTATTTAGACTTATCATTTGATGTCGACGTCACATGACTTTGGCAATTATACTTGCAGTTTAGAGGTCATCTATAAATTTCAATATTGCAAGGGCATAACCAAGCTAAAAATCTAAGTTTATTTTATAATCCTTTTCAACACTATATGTAGTTTGTGAAAAGTGCTGCGAACCTATATAGATTCCCTTTTTTAATTGGTAAAATTTAATTTGTTGGACGGCAGGTTGAAAATTTTGCTGGTCAATTACATTAAATATAGCTATAATTAATTAATTTGCAAGATTTCAAGAGGTTCGCAGCACTTTTCAAATATCTTAATGCTTCTTGAGTTTATGTGTAAAATTTTGACAAGATACATTGAGGGTATGCCCTTGCAATAAATCGATTTATTAGGGCCCTTACATTACTTTTACAATGAATCTGCATACAAACACACGACAGTATCGCTTGTCTGATAAATGCACGTACAGTTTATGAATAAAATACTAAAATAAACATCGCATCCAAGTTAATGGCTTTTTATTTTACCGCAGATAATACTTCATTTGAGAACAAAAGACATTTTTCATTGTAAAAAATGTGACTTGATCAGCCTTTGACTGTGTAAAAACTGCGTCATTTTTGCGAGATGACGTCACATTGACAAGTGCATTGCGATCGATGCATCGTTTATATACTGTTGTGTGGGATTTAACAGACGACAAAACTGCATGTAATAGTAAGTTTGTATGTAGTATACTGCTATCCAGCTGTTTGAAATAGCAAATAATTTCATTTTGTGGTATTTTCAAGACCTTATATTATGCGTGACGTCATAGTAAACATTTCCCGTACAAATTAGGCCCCGCCTCCTTACTGTAACCTTAACTGTGCTGCGAATGACTATCTCGCGAAAATAAAGTGTAGAGAAAATTTAGCGATCTACAGTAATCAGAGCCCTTTTCACAACTGCAAAAATGTGAAACTTGACATCCTTTAAAATCAAACAGGTAATTTTTTTTTACATTTCGGCAAGATATGGGTGTGGTAATATGATTAGGAAATTTTTATTTTCATTGAAATGTATTTTCAATGCATTGAAATGATCACCTGTTGTCCGTCGTCCGTCCGTCTGTAAACTTTTCACATTTTCAACTTCTTCTCAAGAACCACTGGGCCAATTTTAACCAAACTTGGTATAAAGCATCCTTGCGATAAGGGAAATTTGAATTGTTAAAATCAAGGGCCTAGACCCCTTCCAAGGGGAGATAATCAAGAAAGTACAAAAACAGGGTGGGGTCATTAAAAAATCTTCTTCTCAAGATCAAATGTACCAGAAAAGCTGAAACTTATATGAAATCATGACCCCCGGGGGTAGGGCGGGGCCACAATAGGGAATCCAAGTTGTACATAGAAATATATAGAACTAATCTTTAAAAACCTTCTTCTCAAGAACCACTTGGCCAGGAAAGCTGAAACTTATGTGGAAGCATCCTTGGGTAGTGTAGATATTAGATTATTGAAATCATGACCCCCAGGGGTAGGTCGGGGCCACAATAGGGAATCCAAGGTTACATAGAAATATATATAGAACAAATCTTTAAAAAAGATCTGCATCACCCAAGTAACTCAGGTGAGCGATGTGGCCCATGGGCCTCTAGTTTTTTTTTTTTTTTGGTCATTTTTCACTCTGTCTCTTTAAAATAAAATCTTCAATTTGTGAATAGAGACTGCACTACAATTACATTATTACATGTAAATTCTTGGACTTTAATTATATGACTGGGATATGATGTATACCTCTTATTATTGTGAAGTTGTGCTTATACATAGTTATAAAGCCCAGAATGCATTGAAGAATGTAAGTAATGCAACTTGTAAGATTTTAGCATTACATTTCTATTCCATATTGCAATGTTATATTTGTGTCATTGAAATTTTCCTTACATATATAATGTTATTATATATTACAATTATTACAAATTACATTGTAATACTTTTGTGCATGAATTTCATTTTTAATCAAACTGATGCTGCCTTCTCACCTACCTTAACTTGGTCATCTACTTCCACTCTGTGGTCATCTACTTTCACTTTATTAATGTTTAGTGAAGAAAAAGTGTATTAAAATAAGAAGTCTAAAAAATTTCTCTTCATATGTAATTTATGCACTTCACTCTGATTGGCTGACATAAAAATCTCAATACCTCCTTTTTTATGGCAAATTTCAATGAACTTGAAGGTGTGGGCATTTATTATTAGGAATTACAGAAAAATGGAGGAGAATTCTTAAAACTATGGGCATATATGTAACTGTGCCACAGTTTTATTGGTTGAAGATTAAAATGGATATAACATTCAAAGATTCGGAAAAAAGAATAATATAGACAATATAGATCAATACGTTTAGTGCGTCCTTACATTATGCTATTATCAAACTCAATGCAAAGACGTGTAATATGCACATATATTGAATTCTTATTGGCTTAAAATTACTCGTTAATTTTTCAATGAGTCCGATATATTTAACATGAAGGTAAATATTGGGAGGTACGAAAAGAAAAGATATGTGGAAAACTTTAGAAACCATGTGGAGTATTTGCACTGAAAGGACGTTATTCGGCAATAACCAATTTTTGCCCCCCCCCCCCCCACAGCAAACTTTGACAGAGAAATTTATAATTATATTCTAAAATAAGGGGATATATCCTGTTTTTAAAGCGCTGAATATTTTCATTAGTTTTGACAACATATGTTTGAAATGACGTCACTAAACTGACGTAAATTTATAATATCCATGATTTATACAGAAGAATATTTATATTACGTCTATATTTTGAGTAAAAATCTCCAAGCGCAGATCTGATCAGGCTCAATATTTTGATATAATGTGTAGAATGAAATAAATATGTAAATATCTTTCCTGACCAAACTTGCTAAAATTCTTGAAATTTTGTCCATATTTTCCTTTTTCTTAAAAAAAAAATTACTTTTGTTGGGGGCAAATACACAATATTCCGAATATAGTTATTTGACTGGCTAATACCTGTGCAGATATATTGAAATAGTTTTCAGATAAAATATTCTATGAAATAAAGCGTGAATCTAGAATACCATATATCAAGATAATACTGTATGAGTATTGCCTAATTCAATGAAGCTTGTATCATCTAGAAAGATGAAACTTATTTGAAAGCATCCTCAGATGATGTAGATTCAATTTTGTTCAAATCATGACCCCTGTTGTTAGGGCAGGGCCACAATATTCAATACTGAGATGATTTCTGCTCAGATGAGCGATGTTGCCCATGGGGCTCTTGTTTATAAATTGAATTAGCTTAAAAAGGATTTTAAATTTATATCCAATCACCAAATTAAGAGAATTTGCTAATACACAACATCCGGATAAGACAATGTTGTACTGCAGCTTTTACCAGATTTTGCAAAAGTATATTTGTTGATAAAGCATCCAATCCCTCTCTTATTGCATTTAATATATTAACACTTCCCAAGACAATTTTTTTATTGTTGCCATGGTTACAGGTGAGATTGAGCTAGACAAATACTATCTATACTTTCTAGAGATGGTGAAGAGTTTGCTGGATGGGAACCTAGAATCTACACAGTACTAGGACCAGCTAAGAGAGATTTATGATATCCATGTTTACATCGCCTTCTTCATAGAAAATTTGGTACAGAATTTTGTCAGACAGGTAAGGGACTTAAAACTTTAATTCGGAAATCTCAAGCATTATACTTGTAAAATGCAGGTGGCCTATTGCTGTCTGTTTTTGGTCGTTGTCGTTCGTATTAAGTAGTTCGTCGTTTATCGACCATAAACTTTTGAACATTTTTAGCTTCTTCCCTGGAAACTGAACCAGTTGTACCCAACTTGGGCATACAGCATGTATGGAAGACGAGGGACAAAATTGTGAAATTCATACCCCCTGGGTTCTGAGGGGTGGGTATAAAACCACCAAAGTTCAATGCAATAGTTCAAAATCTTCTTCACTCAATGAGATCAAGCAGTCAAAATGTTGGCATGATTGTAATAAGTAATCTTCGTGTAAATGTGAAATTCATGGCACAAGAGTCAGGGGATTTGGTGCTAGGGTGGAGTTTTGTTGAGTAATAGTGATAATGAAGTATTTTTCATGACCCAGGTTAAGGGATTCTAGTGCTAGGATGGGGCTTTGTGGAATATATAGTGAAATTATGGATTATTTAATCAAATATCTTCTCTGCTACTAGGTATAAAGCCGATGATCTATATAATAGTTATGATGAAGAAGAGTGTCTTTTCTAAAATTTTGAATTGCATGGCCCCTGGGTCAGGGTTCTTTGTGGTTTGGTTTGGTCCAGTTCGAATAATGCTCGATACACCATAAGACTGCACTATGATACATATTTATGTTAATTGTTTTTTTATCATTATGAAATCGAAAGGTTGTGTGATTGCTACATTTTTAATTCTTTGATTGTTTCTTGAAAAGTAACTCCGACTACAGTTATGATCTACACAAGAACTAAAGTAGACAACTAAAATACATCTTTCTTTATGATAAGTACATCTATATACCAGTAGAGCTTCAGTCTTGTCTGAGTATTATGGTTAATTATGATTAATCGTTGGATCAAAACTATATGAGTTTGAATACTTGTTTGTTACATAATTAATATTGCTCTCATTACCACTGTATGGCATAATTTCTCTTCATAAACTTTCTTTGCGCAATCTAATCTTAATTTGTGCTCATGCATTTATTTTTCTGTTATATGTTTTACATTCACTACATAATAACATTTATTTAAAAAAATTTTTTAAAAAAATTTATACAGTTAATAGAGTATTACATGTTGTATATCATAATAAAAACAGATAATATAAGGTCTTAGAATGTATTAAACTACCATTCATACACTGGTGTACGCAATGTTTTTTACATGTTCATATAGTGTCATTCTTTTTTTTTTGTATTTCAGTCATGGAAAATTACAATGACAGTAAAGTATTTACATGTATCGGATTTTCTTCACTTTACCACTACTCCATTCAGCCACAAAGAGGTTGTGTCTGGTGTCCACACATAAACCGCTTGGAAGCAGTAGATCACCGTTATTAATGTAACGGAGGAACTGTGTCCATAGTGCATCCTGATCTAGGATGTGGATACAGTGGTTGTTACGGTCTGCTGTCAGGATCTGACTTCGGCTGTCTGTTGTTATGCCATATGGAACAAATAATCCTTTGGTAGTAGAGTGATCACCGCGAGTAAAAAATGTTTTGTTGGTAGTAGAGGGAGGCCCAATATATCTAAATCGGAGTTTCCCTGCCTTATTAACCACCACTACTTCACTGGCTGCACGGTCAGCTACACAGATATCCAGGTTCCTGTTCTCACTGATGCATTTAATATGACCAAATGAATAGAGAGATTTTCCTTCATCATCATACTGAATGGATTGCTTTTCTTGAGAACCAGAGTAACGGACAACTTTTGATTGTTTATTATCATCACTGTTCATGGTAACCAGGAGATCACCCGAGGAGGTACTACACACATTGAAAGGTTTCCACATCTTTAGTCTGACCACTTCCTTTATCTTGTTTTTCTTCACTATGTTTACAGTTCTTGTATCACTGTCAGTATAAACTAGATCTCCACTCCTTGTCACTGTTATGTCTTCTGGTATATGGCCTGACTTGGTTTGGATTGACTTCAGTAGTTTACCCTGGTGGTCGTAGAGTTTCATGATTTTGTCATATCCATGTGTCCAGATTTCTTCATCACTGAGACTTGAAACGTTATATAGTTATTCATACCTAGTGTCTATGTTCATGATGAGCAGTGGTTCGACTGGAGGACAGGATACAGCTTCTGGTGTCTTCATTGCGTAGCCATGTTGTTCTGTTGTTATGGATAATGCTGACAGAGAACCAAACATGTCCCAGAGTAGTTCTGTGTTGATCTGATGAGGAGAGAAACTTGGTAATGAAATATTGACTATTGGAGGTAAACTTCTGAATTCAGCATTCCTGGATTTGTAAGCAGAGATTTGGGAGACATCATTGGAGTCCAGTATTTTCTTCAAATCAAGTATGCTCTGTTTTACTTCTGAAGTAATCTGTTGGATTTCATTTTCCTGTTTATTTAGTACAGCCAGGTGTTTAGTTTTCATCTCATCAATTTCAGATTTTTGTTTGTTGACAATGATGTTAATCTCTCTGTGCCAGTCTTCTCCTTGTTTGGTGACAGCTGTTGTCAGTTTCTCATAATGTTTTTCAAGGCTTACTTTTTCAGAGTTTAAATCCAATGTAATTTCTTCGTATGGAGGAAAGATTCTTTGCTTTAGTTCTTCAAAGTCCTTTTCTAAATTCTTTGTTTTAGAGCCTAGTTTTTTCAGAACATCTGTAAATTTATGTCCATGATGTTTATCAGAAGAGATGCAGGTAGAACAGACAGGAATGTCACATTCCTCACAGTAAAGTTCGCAATGTTTTTTTGGAATGGTTTGGACAGTCTTGGTAGTTAGGTTTAGATGTTCTGTGCTTGTACGGTACAACCTCGTGGCTTTGGGGTGAATCAGAGAGATGTTTCCCGACACAGGCATTACACAGGTTAATCTAACAAAGTTCACAATGACTCTGTAATGCAGCTCTTTGACACAAGTCACAGAGGAGGATGTCTTGGGCACTGTAACGGGGGTCCATTATAGTCTTCTCACATGATGAAGTCTAGATGATGCTTTGAAATATTTGATATTTTTTTACTTTTGGTCCTATATTGTGGATTTTATTTTTTTTATTTTTTGTGCAAACTAAAATAAAAATATCAAGAATTAGGTAGGATTGAAATATTTCGTAGTATGAAAATAATGTATTATCATTGAAGTACGTGCTTGACATGTTAAAAGAAATAATCAATCATCAAAAGCACTGAAAGAAGTATTTGAAATGTGACGAATCTTAAACAATAAAAATACTAGTAGCTAGTAGATTTTGAAAGAGCTGACCAGTTCTAAATAAAGGTTACTTTTATCTAGGGTTTGTGTTTAGAAACTTAAGCTGTTGTCAATATCATGGAAATTGTAATACTCTCAAAGAAGATGTTTATGAAGATCGGAGTTTTATACTGTAAATTTACACGGTTATACCTGTGATTTAACTATATTTTACCATGACAGTGATGAAACATTGTTCGCCTCACCAGGTAGGAAATTATTAACCCAGGACTCTCACACCACTTTTTAGGAATGTCGCCCGGGGGCCATAAAAATTGGTAAATTCTGAGATAACCAGTATACTTAAATCTAATAATTAACAGATTTCAAAAATCAAATACTTCTGTCAGTCATTCGGACTGATTATTTAATGTGTTCTACCGATCAGAAGCAAATTCTATATGTGCCAATAATTTCTAGCATTAAATCATGACCTAATTTAAAAGAAAATGAAACATGTCGTTTCACCTTTCAGATTGCTGTAGAACATCAATGCCATCCTAATTGGAACCTGAAAGTACTCAGATCAAGTTTGTAAATGTACAACAACAATTGTGAGACAATGCAATAGATCAGAGTACACTTATTAAGGACAAGCCATTGCATTATACCCGGTAATCAGAATGCAGGCATAGTTGCAATGTAGCAAATTAGAGGGGATCTGCTTCAAAACGAGTTTGAAGAATACCAAAGGAGTTGCACTGGATTTAACTTGTAAATTAATCATAACAAATATTTTTGAGCTTGTATGTTTTTTATCTTAAAAAAGGGTTATATAGAGATAAAAATTTAAATTTAACGCATTTTCTCAACTTTTTTTGTTTCAAATTTACATGCCATGTTGACATTCAGAACTCTCGAGATAATTTGTAGTAGGGTAGTGAAAATTAACTGCCCGTTTATTTTGCTAAAATATGCCAGAAAGTAATCTTGCTAAAGATTACGACGAAAAAAAAAAAGAATTTGCCGTTTTGTGTGTTTTTCGTGCAGTAATAATTACAGAATTTTAGTATGGGGGGAAATATTTTATAATCAAAGTTTGTGCTTTTACTCAGATATTGATACAAGTTGTATTTGCCAACAGACACACGGCAAGAATCTTGTCAAACAGTTAAAAAAAAATTAAGAAATTTGAGTAATTCTAAATGTTACAAAAGAAAACTCTGTATTGAGTGCGACTGTGTATATTATATTTTCAAATGATTGTGAATAAGTATCACACTGCCTACTCGTGATAGAATTCCACCAATCAAGTAAGAATTTCATTTATAAAAATCATCAGTAGTAGGCTAAGAGACAGAAATGTAATCTCAAATCCCTATGCAGAGAGTCGTTACACACATACAGTGTAATCATACATAATCATTATTGCTCTTCAACATAGAAAGATTTCCACTTTTCACAAATCTTTGTTTTTGATTCAATTAGAGGATAGTTTGTAGCAAAAAGTATGATAAATTAAAATTGAAAAAAAAGTCTTACTTGTAGTAATTATATGGCTCCTTTAGTACTGACTGACGATCTACTTCCCCTTGTTGGCTTGCCAGGTCATGTGGTTTTGATCCAGGTCATATGATTGAAACAACCGTCAGTGTTCAGGCCTTTTAGACAATTTTTTCACTTAGCTCCTTTCGCATGTTTTGTATTAAAAAAAGACAAAACAGATATATGAATAGATAAATGCAGCACATTGTTTAAGATGAAGTTTGTGTGAAGATCACGAGATTTTTTCAGGAATAATGCATGAACAACGCCATGGGGGTGGGCGGGGGGTGTGGCCACTGTCCACCAAAGGTCAGTCAAGGATAGTGCTTACCAGAAAAAGGCTAAACAGTGTCTCAGTGAGGTGAGGAAACTGCTTCAAGTTTGTCATTGCAAGTAAGAGAGAAGGGGAAAACAAGCAATTCAATATAGGTCACAATACCTTTGGTCTTGATATTCGGCAAGAACATGGAATAGGCATATTTTATGAGTATCTCTTGGAATGTTAACTTGCTTGATTAAGGATTCCAATGTTAAAGCAATAAAGGTTTTAATTATATTTAGCAGGACAAAATAACCGGCCTTCTCAAAATGTGATTTGTAAAAAGAGTGTGTTCTCCTTTTTGTACTCTGCATGTACATGTATTAATTTGTTTTAATGTTTTTTTAAAAGAATTTTTTAATCAGTGACTAAGAATGTTTAAATTTTTATCATTGAGAAAAAAATAAAATCATACCTTTTTAGCTGTTTTCAGATTTTGTTTTGTTGACTATTTGCAGTTTGGTAAATCATGGTTAGCTTAACAGTTTGATAAAAATTCTTATTTCCAACAATTCAAGAAAGAGTATAAGTTGAACTTTGCACTCTTGGACACAGAACATAGCAGTCTGATGATCCAATAGAAGTGGAGCGTTGGTATGAGTATGTAGAGAAGTTTGTCTCCAGGACAAAAGAGTGTCAGATGACATGAAGGAACACCTTAACCGTAAACCTGTCTTCTTACCCAGGTAATTTATTTACATCTGGGTCTTACTCAGGTTATCTTTCTTCTTACTCAACGTCACATTTCAAGTACACACTAAACACTGCACACTAAAGAGCTCTATTTATTGGGAAGTTTTATGCAGTGAGAGTGATCTGACCTTAGATGAGATTAAAGAAATTGTTATTTACCATTAATTACGTAATTTATAATAGATTAAACTATTTGTATCCTTACAAAAGACCAAGAGTAAGAAATTTAATTAATTATTTTCTTTAATTTTCCTAATGTAAGTAAACAACACTGATTTCTGCTCACCAATTGTCCATTGTCTTTGAACATTTTTCCTGCGCGAATAAGGCACGTACACTATGTTCTAACTGAATGAAAAAGTCTCAATATGCATATCTTTTTTATGATATATTTTTCTCTGAGTCCAAAAACAGTTTCTGTTAGTTTTTAGAGCTTTCTTAAAGGTTAGAAAACAAGGAGATTTTAAAATTTATAACCTCAACAAATACAATATAACTTTGTTTACGATGCATTTATGACATATATTCCTGATGACTTAAACGTGTGTCATGACCTTTACTCAAGGTCAAATCCCAATGGTCAAGGTGATTAAGCCGTATTTAAATTAGGATAGAGAAACTAATATGCCTTAAAAAAATCAAATTTTTCATATCCACAAACTTTGTTTTATTACCCTTTAAATGCATGTACATGTATATATAACCACAACAAAGGAATTGTGCAGCGCCAAGGATGCCACTTCCTACTTCACCTTTAACAAATACAAGGTATGAATATGAGGAGGATACAATGAAGCTACTAATGGACTTTTACGAGAAGCACTGACTTTCACATTTGACGGTTTACTTGACATTTAAACCTGCATCGTTTATGGAGGTACGGAATGGATAATAGATAAGAACACCTTTCTAGTGGTCTGCTCGAGGGTAGGGTGGTTGTCGTTTTCTTTAAAAACAACTGATTTACGCTTTGAAATAAGCCGTTATTTGGTTGAATCAAATGTTGAGCTTAATATTTATATCGTAAAAGAGCTTCTGCATTGTTCTAGTGTAAAAGTAAGCTGTCAACTGTAAAAGTCAGTGCTACTCGTAAAAGTCCAATAAAAACCTTAGTTTCAGCAAGCTTAGTTAACATTTTCTAAAGATATTATAACATGTATAAGACAAAATTAGACTGATGCATTGAAAGACAGAAGAACGGATGCATTTTAAGCGCAGAGGTAAAACGGAATATTAAAGAATATTTTACCTCGACTAAATCAGTGATACATTATGACGTCATTGTAGGCGATATGACTTCAATTTTAGTACACAAGTTTTCGTAATATTGGTATTTAGAAATATAACTTAACTCAAGAAAATGAATAGAAACGTGTAAACGTATACAAAATTAAAATGCTTTTCTTTGGTATGCTGTATCTTTCATTTTGATTAAAATCTACCACTTGGAAATTGATCATATCTTTTGGCTAAGACGGCATGTACAAAGATACATAAAATGGTCGGCCTTTAATTCCTCTGTCATTTGTGACAAAAATAATGCAACAGAACAACAATAAGCTGGATATTTCAAAACATAAGATTTGTACAGATGGAATGTTTGCTTTCTAAAATATTTAGGACGTGTTGCTAGAATTATTGAATTGAGCATGGTTTTACAAAAAATCCCGGTCCATATGTATAAAATGCAAAACATCGGGTAAGGAACAGTGGGAGTCTAGCAGAACTTTTGAGGCAAAATAGATGTCAACTATATTATTTACTCAAAGAAATTATTAAACTCCGGGGTATTGTTGTTCTGTTAGCTTTTTTATTTAGGAACATTTCGCTATTAATAGAAATTTCTTGAGACCGTTGTGGTGGTGCACGTCTAAGCGTTAGACACTTTTTTATCTTTATGCAAATAGTTTACGTTTTTCAGCGGCTTTGGCAAATTATCAAATTTAATTTTGTTTAAAATGTCTAAATTTCCAGAAAAATTATATGCTTCCTTGATATACCCGCGAATCTCTTTTACTAGACCTTGTGCGATGTATTTAAAGAGCAAATACATTTAATTACTTGCCATCATTTACTTAAGTTGACACTTTCAAACAATGGATTTTCATTTCTTTAAGGTTGCATTTTATTTGATCATCGGAATATTTATTTAAACCTGCCTGTTTAATTCATGCTACAATGAAGGTTATTGCTGTGAATTAAATAAATGTCATCATGTCCTACCAAACCTGCATGGATGATGCACCATAGGATGGACACTACGAGGCTTGCATCAGATGCTGGATCTGCTCTACATTTTTCAGATGAGTGCACAGGTACAAGTTTTTGGAGCAGGTCCATTACCAAGTAACTATAAGCCCTAACTGGACCAAACATGCATGGATGATGTATCTAGGGATGGACACTACTGGACTTGTATCAGTTTCTAAATGAGTGCGCAGCACACTTAAAGTTGCAAAAAGGAGGCGGAGCCTAATTTGTACGGGGAAACTTTACTATGACATCTTACACAATATACGTACGCGTCGTAAACATTTCTTTATAATACCACAAAATGAGTTTATCTGCTAATTTAACCAGTAAGAAATCATCAAACTACATAAAAACTTACTACAGCGTGTTTGTCGTTAGTTAAATCCCACATAACAAGTTGTAAACAAGTCACTGATCGCAATACACTTGTCAATATGACGTCATTTCTTACAACGTGACGTAGTTTGTATGCAGTGAGAGACAGATCTAATATTTTCTCAACAGAATAAGTATTCTCTAATTAAAAAAAAAAAATTTTATTTACAAATATTCTATAGGCCAATAGCTTGAATTTGATGTCTTCTTCACTATTGTATTAATATATTTTCTGTACATGACGTATTTAATTGACACTGCCGTATATTTGTATGCAAGTACATCGGAAGGTAATGTGTGTGGGGGGGGGGGGATGTCTTACATGAAATAAATCGATCTAGTGCAAGGGCATACACTCTATGGATCAAAGTAAGCTTTTACATTTCAACTATAGAACTACACGTGTATTAAGGTATCTGAAAAGTGTTGCAATCCTGATGAAATCTTATAAACAATTTAATTATATCAATATTTCATGGCGCTGACCAGCACAAAATATAGCATTAGGTCATACTAGAATAATTTTAACAATGAAATTGCAAAATTTAGACAGGATCGTAGCACTTTTTAGAAACTACAATGTGTGTTGAAATACTAAATTTTGAAATTTAATTTGGTGATGCCCTTCCACTAGTGATACGTAACATCAATACTTCAGCCGATATATGGCTGAAATAATGCCGATTCGGCGTACAACATTAATCAATCAATCAATACTTCAAGTCAATGTGCTAAAATCGCGTGACTGCCGCATTACATGTACGTGACTAGTCTAAATATAAAATATAATCGTCCTCGATATGTAGTTAATAATCATAATTACAATTATCCGATATAAATGATGTACTAAAAATAATCGCCATCCCGATCCCCGATCACGAATACATTTTAAAACACAAAATTTAGTCGATATTTCCATTGCGCACCTTAACTGTACTGCGTGACCAGGTTCAAGTTTTTGGAGCAGGTCCATCCCTTATTAACTATAAGCCCCACCTTGATTAAACTTGCATTGATGATGCACCTAGGAATACACACTACCAGACTTGCTTCGAATGCTGGATCTGACCTACATTTTCCAGACGAGTGACCAGGTAAAACTTTTTGGAAGAGGTCAATTTCATATGAACTTTTTAAAAAGACCTTATTTAACATATCTTGCGTAAATATTGTCAGAATGTACATTACCTCATTACCTATGAAAACGCGATGTGTTTGTGAAACACTGATGCCCCCGTATGGCATCATAGCGAAGACTAAACTTTTCTTATATCCCATTCATACGACGTGATTTGCATACCTCAATATATTTTACACATAATTATATTTACTCACATTTGCAATTTTTGTCGTATGAACTGTTTTACTCATATGTAAATTCTGGACATTGAGTAAATTTACACCTGGTCATAACTAGGTGCAAATTAAGTTTTGCATACACTTTGTAGCAAATTATTGGTTTATGTGTGTAAATTTTGTCGCATGAACACGCAGCAAATTTACTTATGTATGTATTTTGTTTTGTTTATTGTATAAATCTCCATTTTAAGTGTTGTTTCGGTTGTGTATGCATTGGGGGTAAAATATCAGTTGGTAAATATGTTGGCTAGAAGACAAAACTCTAAACAAGGTGCAATTATCTCCTCCGAGATAAATTTTCGAATTTGCAAAAACAAGGACATCTTGCAACTTTTCTGGCAAACCTTATGTCCTTAAGATATAGCCATTTTTGCATACAAGTGCCCTGTAGGATTAATTAGTAGTGTCCTTAAGTAAATTAGTTGTCTCCTTTGGAATGTCAGGAACTATGATAGGAACATGCATTCCATCAATCGCTCGGGCTCAATTACCGTTTATAGTTCTTGATGACTTTCTTATACATTTCTGTTTTAATTCAGGCAAGCTACTCATATATAAGTTAATATTACAGGATTTCAGTAAACTCGTTGAAAGGGTTAAAAAAAATTGAAGCAGACGAAAGTGTTAAATCAAGCAGACAAAATTGATTATGCATTTATGACCTGACTTTTGACCTTAAAGTGAAAAGGAATCTTTGGTAGGTCATGGATAGTTATTGTGTAAAACGTCATTGCTAAGGCTTAAAGACTTCTCGAGATATCTAGTGGCGTATATTCCATGTAGGCAAAACGGATGTAGCCTAGACATTTTCTCAGGAATAAAAAATTGAGAGTTGATAAAACTGAGTAAATGGTGCCTATTAATTCATTTTGTTGCTCAAAGGCAATTTTGGCAATCTGCACTTTTATACTTATCTGATTATGTTGACAGATTTGCTTTTTTTAAAGGACAACACTACTTCCTTAGCTGGAAATTTTAAGTGTTCAAGTTCAAGTGTTATAAGTATTAAGTCTGTATCAGAAAAATGCATCAAAAGCAACAGGAAGCCATCATAAGTGTAGGAAACGAAATTGAAAACTTAAATTAAATTTGATAAGTAGGGAATTTAAAGTTTTAATCGAATTTTCATTATTCAAAAAGGCAGTTTCCATATTTTCTAAACAGAGTAAAAGAACAAGTCAAATTTTAACCTTCACTAAAGTTCACATTTTTTTTACTTCAATTTAAGATACAATGATAAATCTAACTGTACCTAATTTTAACATAGATACGGTGTATACTGTATTCAGGATTATTTTCGCCCTTTTGCACTTGCAAACAATTTTGCCCCGTTTTAAATTCGCCAATTCATAGTTCTGTTTAAGAATTTATGCTGTGTAATTTAAATTCGCCCCGCTTTAAATTCGTCCAATCAATAAGAGGGCGAAAGGGGCGAAAATAAAACGGGGGTGAAAATTTCCCTGTATACAGTATCTAAATGTTAGAAATCTGATGATTGAAATACATCTGAAAAATTTTGAAATTGTTTCATTTTTCGGAGAATTATTTCTGTAGATAATATATCACCACCATCTGCTTTGTTTACAGCTGAACATCTTACAGACTGACTCTTGTTCCTTGGGGGTAAGAAATGCCACTCTACGGTCAAAAACTCCTCCCTTTGCAAAGGAAGTTCACACATTAAATGTTCAATGGAAATAAAGTGTAATCACAAAATTATGTTTTGAAATAAAAGAACGAAAAAATATTGCAGTTATTGTTATGACCTTGAAAATAATTGTTATGAAATACATGATATTTTAATTGATATTAAAAGAAATCAACATTTTCAATTAAAGAGATTGACTAAGATGATAGACATAACATCAAGCTGTTGTTATGTCAAATATCCCTGATCTGTTCTTCTTGCCCAGACAGGAAATGAGTGACAACGAGGAAGGTGCTACGGAAGGAAGATAACACTTACTCATTTCTAAAGTTTCCACTAGATACAAACTTTAATTGCAATCATACATTAATGTTTCTAAATACGCGTATCACAAGTATTTAAATGTACAAAAGATATGCAAAAAGTCAACATTGACTTTTTTTCAGATTAACAATTTACTTGCTTTATATAGTCATTACATGTAGTATGACGTTTCTTTTGATCCAGAAATGAATTCTAACTACCGATACATTGTTTTTTGGTTTTTAATGTACTTTTTGCAAACTTCACTGTTAGAAAATATTGTAGGTGATATGATTGGATGTAAAATTGATGACGCAGATTAGGAAATGCTAAAAGCAGACAAAGAAAGAATAGGAAAAGGGTAAAATTTTAGGTTCAGGGAAAAACGGAGAGCAGATAGAAGTAAAGGCCGAGGAGAAGAAGGTTGACCCCGAAATGTTAAAAAAAATAGTAAATTCATTTAAAACATTGTACAAAAGTGTACTCCTCAATTTCTGTGATAATATAGTTTCTGTTCAATTAGTTGCATATTTCATATAAATACTGCACATAGCTGCAACATTGAGCTTTTTCTTTAACCTAACTTTTTCGTGAATTTTCAGAATGATAGGTTCATTCCCTACTCTTTGTCAACAATAACTGGTACCTATTTCTCCACCAGTCCATCAAATTCTGTGTGAACGCCTGTACAAGATATACACATAATCTGTTAAAATTGCCGCAGAGGAGGCACAGTGTCGAGAAGACAGAAAGGAATCTACTGCAGTTACATTTAGACTCAAAAA